>CAKAOI010028441.1:64127-81905 GCA_916701655.1 Sebastiscus albofasciatus
GCAGTAATGTTAGCTGACCAGACGAAGGTCTCTCCATGAATCACTGCTGATCCTAGTGTTGGCTTTTCCTGCTTCAGCCTCCCGACCGCGGCCGGAGGGAGACACCGGCACCCGGTCGGAGACGATAACGTTTCTCGTTGCGGAGCTCCAGTGGCTCCCTGTGGATTTATAAAAATGGAAATGAATAACTGTTTTTTGTTTACATTTTCATTTTTAATTATCATAGTTGCAGGTCTATGGTATGACAGTACGACAGAGTATTAGGGCCACATTGAGGGAAAAAAATAAGAATAAGGGGTATAGAGAAAAAAGTCATAGTATTATGAGAATAAAGTCATAATATTATAAAGTAGTAATTTTACGTGTTATTTTCTTTTTTTTCCGTAAAGTCGTGACTTTATTCTCATAATATTATGACTTATTTTCTCGTAAAGTTCTGACTTTATTCTCATAATATTACAACTTGTTTTTCTCTTAAAGTTATGACTTTATTCTCGTAATTTTACGACTATAAAAAGTCGTAATATTATGACTTTTTTCTGTAAATCTCAGATGTTTTTTCCCTCTATGTGGCCCTAATACTCCGTAGTACATTGTCTCTTTGGCCCTCACTGCATTACTATATACTTAGACTATAAACTGTGTTACCTTCATCACAATGATCAAATGTTTTGGGGCTCCAGACAGATTTATTTATTTATCTTCTGCCTAAAATGTCTCTTTTGATAGTAAAGATTGCTGATCCCTGGTTTAAGCCAATCAGAGGCAGCGTAGGGCGGGTCATACCTTGTGTTACCATGGTGTTGCCATGGTGATATGTCGAGTACTGTTTCCAGTCGCTATGGCTTCCACCCCGCTAACTACAGACCGGCAATGACTTTCAGCATAATTAATTAGCCATGTGCTTCTGCTCGTTCAGGGAGAATTGGCGTTTGTTTTCGGGCAAATTAGCTTTCCGTCCAAGTGGACATTTTGCGGACTATTGCGGTAACAGCGGGACTGTAACTTTGATATGGCTAACGAGTTAGTGAACAGTTTATACAGCCAGCAGACACGGAGCATTAGCAACATTAGCGTTCATTTAGAGTCGTGTTTCTTGCCACACGGTGAATGTAAGTCTAATATTCACTCTCCTTTTAGCTCTGTTTGTTGTTTCCACCAACGTCTGAAAAATATATGTGACTCTTTGGCTGCCAAATGCCGTGTTTACTAGCTAGCTAGCTAGTGGCTAACTAAGCTTATGGAAAGCCGTTTGAGCATTTATTCCATGTCCTTGATATCAGACGTCAGTGTCCTCCACTAGTTCAGTCTTTGTCAGCACTAGTTGGACATTTGATCGCACTAGTTGAACAAAAACTCTTACTAGTCACTGTTTTTCAGCAACTAGTGGCACTTTTATCCAACTAGTTCCCACAGAAGCCTTACTAGTGAGACTGTGCACCACACTAGTAGGACCAAAGCCCAACTAGTCAGCTTTTTGACTCACTAGTGGACCTCTGGACCCAACTAGTAAAGCTGACAGTCTAGTTAACTAGTAAGCTGCAAAAGCTTTGACATGTTAACTAGTAAAGGACATATTCACCTCACTAGTTAATATTACCTACAATGTTCTGCACTAGTTAACTAGTAAGGGCCAAAATGCTCACTAATTAACTAGTTAGCACCTTACTAGTTAACTAGTTAAATCCTTTTGACCTTACTAGTTAACTAGTGAGACTGTCCTACTAGTGTGGTGCACAGTCTCACTAAGGCTTCTGTGGGAACTAGTTGGATAAAAGTGCCACTAGTTGCTGAAAAACAGTGACTAGTAAGAGTTTTTGTTCAACTGGTAAGACAAAATAGCCAACTAGTGCAATCAAATGTCCAACTAGTGCTGACAAAGACCGAACTAGTGGAGGACACTGACATCTGATATCAAGGATATGGAATAAATGCTCAAACGGCTTTCCATATAAGCTAGCTAGCTAGTGGCTAACTCCAGCCTTGCAAATATTTCTACCTTCCAGGCTGAAAACATCAGCTTGGTTTGGCTGGAATGAGATGAATGATCCCACAACACTGAATTTCTTGCTGTCTTCCTTTTGTACATCTTCTAGGTCAAGAGGACATGATGAGTCATGAAGACTGTGAGCTGTGACTGAACCTCAGAAGACTGAACACAGAGGTGAGCCTCACTAGCTACTCTATACTGTTCTCCTGTCAAACATTAATAACAAAGATCCTTGAAAATGATGGATGGTAGCCCAAAGTTTAGATCAGCCATTATAAAGTGTGAGCAGTATTTGATCTGTTAGAGATGACAAGACAAGTGACCTCTCAGTGTATTTATGGTGTTTCATAACAGTATAGTGTTCTGGTTATGGCCTCAAGGTTTCAATTTAGTACTCACTTGAACATGATCTTCTGCAGATAAAACAGAATGAAGATTTAAAAGACTAAAAGATTTCAGTCCTAGTTGATGTAGCGACAGCAATTGTGATTTAACACTACAGCTATATAACAGAAAAGCAGCTGCTGTATCTGCTTACAGTGCAGCCAAACAAACTCAAGTTGTTTTAATAAAGAGGTCAGTCAATAAAAGCTGCAACCACAATCTGATTTCATGCTGCACACAGCGGATGTAGCAGGACGCAGTAAACTTGGTTACCTTGCTGAGGATTTGGATGTTCACTGTGTCTGCTTCTCCTTTCATTACTCCCTGAAATATATCAAACTGACGTGCTGACAAAAAGATGTAGAAAATGTCTTTTTTTGTAGACACATTTTTGATTTATGTTGGCGGTTAGCACTCGGCGCATTGACAAACACATTTCCTTTAACTGCTTCACAATCAGCCGCCAGCAGGGGGCGACTCCTGGTTGCAAAAAAAAGTCTGATTGTATTGAAGTCTATGACCCTACTTCTCACTTGATTTATTACCTCAGTCAACATTGTAAACATGAGTTTATGGTCTCAATTGCCAGTTTCAAGTCTTCAATACCACATCATGTTCATTTGCTAAATTATGGTCCCGTTTAGAGTAAAATAGACCATAAAATAGGGTATGCTTCAGGATGTGGCTACCTTGTGATTGAAAACTCAAAACAGAAGTCCACAAACCAATGGGTGACGTCACAGTGACTACGTCCACTCATTATATACAGTGTATGTTCACAATAAAAGCCACCATGTGTTTAGCCAGTTGAACACCTTAAATGTGAAGCAGCAGCAGTTAATATTCAGCTTGCATTAGCAGTAACTTCATAAATCGATACACAGAAATGTTTCTTAAAAACAGTAGTGCTGGATTACATGCTGCACTCACTGTTTCCTATGAATCGTGGGCAGATAGGCAATTTGAATCCAGTGCGTAAATGGCGGACTTTGCCACTAAAGCCCCTTTCCCACTGGACAAAAAAACCCACTAACACCCACTAACATCTGGCTTTTGTCTTCAGTGGGAAAGGTTACAATCTGCATTCATTCCCGGGACAAATGAGTCTGCAGTAGTCACTTGATTTCATGAAATGTATAACTTTAAGATTAATAATGCATTCACTATTCATTGACTTTATCTGTAGATGTGGAAATACTAGAGTGTATGGATGATTGGGAAAAAGTACGTCAACCAAGTGGAAAAGGTCAGAAACTCAGAGAATGGCGATCAATACTCCACAACTATAATCCTCACCCAGCTGGACTTAGCTGGACTGTTCTTTCTATGAATTTTAAAGTGGTTACACATGTAACCATCAGAGAAGCTGCACATTTCACTTCCTTCTTTCACTCCCCTGCTGCTGCATCGATCCCCAAGAGGAAACCCTGTTGTGCCCATGCAAGGTTGTAGTCAGATTTCTACACTGAGAGCTTCAGCAAAGTAGAAGCAAAGTGCCTGCAGAGACTCAGACTCCAGCAATAATGACTGTTTCTTTCAGTATACAGCCTTTACAGACAGAGTAGACATTTAAATTTAAAGCATAAAGCAAAATGTTGTTAATTCAGAATCAACAAACAATAATGTGGCTTTTAAACTAAAATATATAAACTGCAATAAAAAGGAAACGTTCACTTGATTAAATGTGCAAAAACATTAAAGTAAATTATAACACTCATAAATAGTACTGTTTTTTAAAAAAGCTTATATAGAAAAGGTTAAATTGCTAAGCAATGTATAATCTACTAATCAAGAGGTAATAGTTTAAGCAGAACTATTGTCCCATAGAAGTATGGAAATTACATCCTACCCTGCTGCCTAATGTGTTTTAATGAAACCTCCAAAAGAACCACTTTAAACTGGCGGCAAAGGAGGCACTTTAATAAAAACAAAAAATGAATAAAGCCCTGAAACATCTAATAGATTTTAAAGTGCATTCCTTGTGGAGCAGAACTTTGTGAAAATGTGGATCTTAGTGAAAACAGAATAAAAGCTTAGACGCTAATAGCTACATTTCCTTGACTTTTCCTATTTTCTGCTCCAATCTTCTGTTTCAATTTCCTATTTTCCTTGGCCCAGTTTATATTTAGGGGGAAAACTGCACCGCTGCAAAAACCCGAGGTGATTACTTTCTCTATCTGTTTGCATCTACCTGTTGTAATGATGATGATATGCTGAGCTCAAGTTGTGCAACAATAATGCCGAGTTGCGCAGAGTTCACCTTCCAATCTGCGTTAATGAGAAGCCTATAAATGCTATTACAGTGTGCATTCAGACATCATCTGCATCTATAGCGGCACACAGTATAGAGGTGTATGAGTGTCCAGCAGTGCACTGGGCCATCCACCTTGAGGTAGTTATACAGGAAAGGATGATGTGACTAGAATGGAATATTTGCATTACAGGACACAAGCTTAACTCCTGTGTTTTGTCCCGGTTTTAATGATGGTACCCTCACTAAGCTCAGGTTGCATCGTATCAGTGCTGACCCTCGTGGGCTGAAGTCTGGTGACACCTTCCAATCCGTGTTAATGAGCTGACTCCACTCCGTCTACGGGTCACGGTGATATTTACAGAAACCGTTGTAGCGGCAGATATCCACGCCTCCCCGTGGCGCTCCCTCGCCTCATTTGCATAGCTTTCAGACTTCCCTTTTCTCTCTCTCCCTCTTTCACCGCTCTCGTTGTGCTCCTCCGTGATCGACAGGCTCCTTCGCACTTCTCTTCAGTTTGTGTCGCACATGTTAATTAAAGCCTCTAATTAGCTTTCCCCACTAAAAGGCCGCATTAAATCAGAGTTGGAATGGCAAATGATTCCTGGCATTAGCATAATTGTGTTTTTGAAGTGTAAAGATTTGGGCATTAGGGATGCTAGCACGCGTTTTTGTTTCAGTGATTTGTTGTGTTTTGGGGCTCAGGGCCCGAGGGGCCACTGGAGGTTGGCTGTGTGGGTTTAGGGGCCCCAGGACCCTACAGGGGCCACACACTAATGAGGCCTGCTCCTCTCTGATGGAGCGCATACAGGAAAAACAAACCTGTGATGTGGTACCCTCGGGTGGTCCTGAGAGACCGGCAGAGCGGAACAGGACGCTGGTGGAGAGTGTGTGTATGATAGAGAGAAGAGACAAAAGGGAGATAAAGTTATTACTATTTTTATTATTATTGCCAGAGATTGGCGTTTACCCTGCATTTTGCCCAATGCATGCTGGGATTGGCTAAAGGCCCCAGTGACACTGAACAGGCAAATATGGAAAATAGCTTAAATGTAATGATCAATGTGCATATTTTCACATACAACTGCATGAAAATCATTGAATATACAGGTGGTATATTACTGTATGAAAGAAATACTTGTATAGTACTTTTTCACAGTAAAATATGAATGTGTTGTAGCTGACTCCTACAGGACATAACAAAGCTTTTAGCTTCGCATAAGACATTTCATAATTGACTATTCTGGTATGTGGTGTTCAGGATGATACAGTAGTCCAAAATTGTAGTTCCATACAAGAACCCTCTGATGGGATAGGATTTCTTTTGTTTTAAGAAAAATGAGACCATCCAGATGAAAATTGGTTTGGATTCATGTGGGAAGGGGGAATTGGTGTGAACCACATTGTCTTTTTTTAAGACAGTCTATTTTCAAATCCACCCACAGGCGCTTTAAATTGTGATTAATAAAACACTAACAAACGATTCTACAAAGTACAAGTATGATGCATTGATGAAATTTTGAGATTTGGGGAAGTTACAGTTATCCAAAACACCCTTCTCTGCATAGACCCACAGAGGTGTTTATGTGTGAACTATAACACCCGGGCTGCAGAACCTCTTGCTTTTTATTTCAGTGCCCATGTTAACAGGTTAGAGCAGCCACATATCCCGTGTGAGCAGCACAGCTCAGGCATGCTGTTCACAGCAAAAATAATTAATCAAAATAAATCTTTATTGATCTTTATCTTTTATTCTGAAATATTAGCAGGGCAGTCTTGTGGAAAATGCCGTGACTTGCACGGCTCGGCTAAATTAAGAGTACCAGGTTTTAACTGTGGATTATTATTATTTATTTACAAATGAGCACACGCTTCTTAAAGTTTTTCTGTCTAAAATAAATTAAACAACACTTAAAATGAAATGAAATGGCCATTATGCATACTTGCTAACTTTGAGACCTTAGCAATAGGGAGGATTTCAAAACCAAGGCGGGGGGGGGTCTCGGGGTCCTCCCCCAGAAAATTTTAGTTTCAGAGACTTTGTTTCCTGCATTCTGGTGACTAGAAAATAACAAAATAATAAGCACACTGCAACAGCATTTTTTTGTTAAATAGGCCTACTTTTAATTTTAATTTTAATTCTCAGGAAAGAAAACTGAATAATTCACCCCTCTGGCCTGAACTTGTGTGAATCTTTGGTATAAACTAATATTAATCAGTTTTCATTCATTAATTAATCTTTTGCCCCTGTTTGAGTATTTCTTTCTCTTAGAACTTTCCATTTCTCTCTCCGTCTCTCACTCACTGAAGGTCCTTTCAGACACAATGCGACAACGGCACCACTGCGCTCTGAAACCCGTTATTTCCAATGGCTTGCACCACGCCGGCTTTGCTGTGATGTGTGGCGAGCGCGGCTCAAACCGTGCCGCCGTGTTGTGAGCAGCTCTCCTCCGCCGGGAAAAGACATTTGGTGTAGCTCTATTGCTGTCGGGGTGGAAACAGTAGAGCTTATACACACTGTACATTGCCAGAAACATGTTGAGATAACGAAAAGGAAAAACAATGGCGGGAGAAATGCAGGAGAATTGTGACCCCGGGAGGAAACCGGGAGAGGGCAATGAAAAACGTGAGTCTCCCGGGAAAATCGGTAGGGTTGGCAAGTATGCCATTATGAAAGGCAAACTCTATGTAGAAAGAAAGGACTGGCAGTAGCTGCGCAGCAGCAGCAACACGATCAGTGAGGACACCACACGCGTGAGTGACGCAGCAGTTCAGCTAGGTAGTCGTCACCCGCTGTTCACGCAGGCACTGTGGCCCAGGTGTAATTCCAGCCTGAATAACCTTATATGTGTCCATCAGCTGTATTAAGACGTTTCCATCCATGTGGAACGATTATTTCAAAATGGACCCCCTTGTTAGTGTTTGTGAACACACAGAGACTCTCATGCCCCGGGTCGTGTCCTCTATTACAGTGTGATATACCTGGAGTTACTAGTGATTAGTGCCGTGCACATCCTCAGCCATCAAACATGACTGAAGCTGTCACCATCCCATGAATCGTGCCTCGGGGTAGACATGATGTACTTTTCAGGAACTTCCTCTGGGCGAACTCACTCGCTGACTGCTGTGGCTAAATTATTCAGGGCGAACTTGTCTACCCAAAGGCACAGTGGTGGAACAGTGACAGTTTGGGGGTTGTGTGATAGCTGAAAGTGTTGTCATATGAGTTATTATTGAAGCGGCCACATATGCAGCAGATTCCCGCTCCAGCCTTGAATCTGCTCAAGGCATGAAAACCCATTAAGATGCACTGGAGGAAGCAGAGTTGAAGGAATGATGTGAGGAGGAAGAGACTGCAGACTGAATTATCACCACTTCTACCCAAGCCGACTTTGAATTTGATTAATTCTAATGAAATGATTTTTGTGTCAGCAGTCGAATCAGTTCTGTTTCTTTAAAAGACTACAGTTGATTGCATAAGGGCATACTGCCATGTTCCTGAAGTGACACATGAAATTATGTGGAATGATTTTTAATGGCACAAAAGCGCTGCAATGTGTGTTTTTACATGTGAGAGAGGAGGACGGAGGCAGAGAAGCAGAGCAAGAAAACACAAAAGAAACAGAGAAAGAAAAAGAGGAGGAGGAGGAAGGAGAGAAACGAACAAGTGAGAGAAATATGGAGACTGCAAGCAGCGCCAGACACAGTTTGGAAGTCTAACGTTCATTATGTCTGTTTCACTGGTGCTGGTAGTCTAAACGCAGTAGGAGATCTCAGCCAGTCAGCAGGGAAACCAAGGGCACTGCCAGAGGCTTGATTTAGCCTACAAAAAGACATTTCACCCTATGTGTCCAGGACAAGACTTTCTTATTTTTGTTCGTCGAAGTTTTGCCAAGTTTATGTAACTACTGCTGCAAAAAGGGAATATTCCTGTAGTACGAGCTGGGATTGTTGGCCGTTGTGCCCCCTCTCCATACGCCTACGCTATCCAACTTGTTATTGTCAGCAGGTGTAAAGTTATGAGCTTAAAGTTGCAGTGAGAAGCAGAGGTCTGATGTATTTCTAGAAAAAAAGAAGTGTTGCTTGGTGTTGTGAAAAGTAGAAAATTGCTGTAAGTTCGACTGAATAATTGATTTTATAAACAGTAATAAACCACTTTGTTATGAAAGACAGAACAGCAGCAGTTTAAAATTTTAGCACCCGACATGCAACATGTAGGGATAGGGAAAAAAATTGATACAGCATAGAATCGTGATATTTTGCGTGGCAATATTGTATCGATACACTGATGTCAAGTATCGATCTTTTATTATATAAACTTTAAACTTTTAAAACTTTAAAATTACTTATAAACACTGCGCCGGCCCGCCACCTGGCCGCTATTCTGTCTTTCAAAGGTTGCAGCAGACTCAGTCTTAAAGCCAGTGAGGATACTGGTATTATATGAAACTAGAAAACGGAATCAACTGGTACCAACCATGTCATGTTTGCTTGTCGGGAAGAACGCTACATAACACTCCAAAGTTACGCTAAATTTTGGCGAGGAAAAACTGGCATGGCTATTTACAAAGGTTGTCCCTTAACCTCTGACCTCAAGATATGTGAATGAAAACTCTGAAATGAACAGAGTGAAAACTGTATCCTATTAGATACAACAGATGTTGACAAACTACATAATTTACAGTTAAAAAAATTTCACTAAATTGCAATATATTGCAAATATATCTTATCACAATACTCAGCATATCGCAAAATGTTTAAAATCACAATGTCTCGCACGTATCATGATAATATCGTATCGTGGGCCCTCTGGTGATTCCCACTCCCTCTAACAAGCTGATGTTTAGCAGGTATAATGTTTATGTTAATGTTTACTATCTTACTTTGACGTATTAGCATGCTAACCTTCGCTAATTGGCACTAAACACAAAGTACAGCTGAGGCTGATGGGATTGTCATTAGTTTTTTTAGGTATTTGGACATAAATGAGAAATTCTAAATTGGACCTGATGATGGCGTCAGATGAAAAGTCAGAGGATCACCAAAGTTTTTGCAATTCATCCTGAGGGGGACATGAATGCTTGTAGCAAATGTCATGGCAATCCATCCAATAGTTGGTAAGGCATTTCACTTAAAACCACAAATGTCAACCTGCTGGTAGCACTAGAGAAAAAGTCACCAAAGTCAGATGGATTCTTCCTCTGGGGGCCATGAATGTCTATACAAAATTGCATAGCAATTTAAGTATGTTTTTTAATATTCAAGAAATGCATGATTTGCTATAAGAACTTTCATATTCTGCTGTACTTCTCTGACAGACAGGTGGTAGTTAAAGTACGAGTGTTAACAGTCACAGGTCTGTGTTTCAACATTAGATCATTAGACTTTAAATGAACCGTGGTGTGCTTACAGGTGTGCGTTTATTAGCCGTTTTACAGCAGCTCGGAAAGTGACTCAGCAAACCGGAACCGAGGACAGAAGCAATCTGTTCAGTAACCGGAGTAAAAAAAAAAAAAAAAACTTCATCGCAAGTCTGAGCCTGGGCTCTATTTTTGAGAGAAATTTAACCTATACAACAAAAGAAAAAACTCATTACTTGAAGTTCACCATATAGGTCGTCTCTGATTATAAATGATCATTTTATCAATCAAGGACTACTGGCCTTTAAAGGTGCTCGCATTCATTTTGTGCTACTAATTCTATATTGACTATTGAGCAAATGAGGCATATTTCTCAGTTTAACAGAGCTGATTATACGGCCCTAAAAGATGAAAAATAACAAACAGATATTGGAGACTGAAGTGTTTACCTTTAAGAGCCAGTGACAGACAAGCTCGATGGAAACAAGGCGATGACAAGATGACAGGAGCAAGAATAAACTGATATTTTCATTAAAAAATCCCGGGGCGTCATTTAAGATAGGGAGGGAGAGGCGGGGGCTCCAAATATCACGGCACAGATATGACAGGTAAACATACGCACCCACACAGCTACACACACACACGCTCTGCAGCCCTGATTGAGTGTAAGTGTCTGCGTCGGCGGTCAAGGTCAGCTGATAATGGGAGAGATTGAGGACAGGGTGAGGCGGCGGGGGGGTCGGCAGCAGTCTCAGGTAATGAGATTTACGACCCTGAGCTCTCACTGCGCCCCCACCCCCCCCCCACTACACCCCCCTCCCACAGCCCCCTCACTCCCCACCCCTCGCCTAACATGATTTATAGATCTAATAGACGTCAGCGCTCCCGCCTAAGATAGAGGCTTCACATTATCACTGAGGGAAAGTCATCCGTTCAACAGGGCAAGAATACAGAGACAACTCTACCAAGATGTCCCTGTGTGTGTGTGTAGCCATGTCAGAAACACATCAGTATGTGTATGTGCTGGCATTAATGATCTTAGTTATTCAGATTCTTGACAATATTTTGCCCCAGTGCTGGGGAAAGTTACTTTTAAAAGTAATTTAATACTAACAAATACAAATGTTTTGATACTGATGTTTAAAGCTGCACCAGTGGGCAACCTCCGGGTGTGAAAAGTGAAGCCAACGCGGAAGTGCTTTTAACTTGCATTCTTTCTAACAGCCAGCAGGGGGCGACTCCTCTGGTTGCAAAAAGAAGTCTGATTGTATAGAAGTCTATGAGAAAATGAGCCTACTACTCACTTGATTTATTACCTCAGTAAACATTTTAAACATGAGTTTGTGGTCTCAATCGCTAGTTTCAAGTCTTCTTCGATACAGCATGATGTAAATTTAGTAAATTATGGTACCATTTAGAGGCAAATAGACCATAAAGCAGGGGATGCTTTAGGGCGTGTCTACCTTGTGATTGACAGGTCACTACCACGGCGTTGTCCGGTCTGGGAGTTGTCCGTGTTTTCGTCTTACAAGTTTAATCCTTTCACACAGTGAAAGTTCATTGTAACATTAAAAAGGTCTTATTCAGCATTCGTTGTACTTAGCTCCACCCTCTCGTGTCACTTCTGGTTGCAAAATAACAAGATGGTGACGGCCAAAATGCCGAACTCGAGGCTTCAAAACAGTAGTCCACAAACCAATGGGTGACGTCACGGTGACTACGTCCACTTCTTTTATACAGTCTATGAGCTGCACTAATCAATATTTTTATATTTATAATGCATCAAATGACTGTTATGTGAAAGGGATAGTTTGTAGTGAATAACAGAAAACAATGACTGTTCCTCTCGGCTCTACAGAGCTCTTAAGCCTGTTGTTTTGGTTTTACCACCCGCACCTTTACCGTTTTGGTTTGCTTTCACCGCTTTTATCAGTAATGTTTCCAGTAAAAAGCTCTAATAACTAGACCGTACACTACCTGCTCAGCTCCAAACAGTAGACAGACAAAGTTTGCAACTAACTGAATGGCCAAAAAGTCAAATTTTGGTTTAACAACACAAAACTTTTAGCTATCACTCCCACCAGTGTTACTTTGGGAGCAACAAATATGTATATGAAGTAACAAGTTGTTATAGTCTTGTGCCGCCCACTGTGCTGGACCATAGCCAAGATTGTAGAAATACTGTGGTAAAATTCGCCCATATAACAAATTTTGACCACCAATCAAACTCAGTATCAAAAATCACAACATTTTACATTTTATTAGTTTAACTGTTCAATTACGTTTTCTTTAAATGTTATCCCTTTACATTATTATCTGATGCCAGCTGTATGTAATTCAGTATAAAAAATGTTAAAATAAGCCTTAAAATCCATATAATAGCTCTATCCTAGTCATGCCTTTATTAACTGTAAAATAGATCCAAAGCAAGATGATTGGTCTCTATAAGTTACATGTTTGCAGAACACACCACAGGAGTTTTCTTTGTTTTATCTTCCCATGTTTTGATGTTGTTATCTTAACTGAATACTGAGCAGTCTCTCTTTATAAAGATATTTGTTTGCTAAGTGTAACAAATGTGAGAAAAACTGAGGCAATTACAGTCCAATTTAAAAACGTAACTAAAAACAGATTGCAGGAATTTAAAAAAAGGAACATAGAGGGTGATTAGCTGCCACCCAGAAGTAATGGGATTACTCTAACATGCCACCCTCCACGCTGCTCTGCTCATTGTGCTAACACTCTAAACAAAATGACATTCAACTGAAACAACACACGCCATTGTTCCAGTGCGCTGCACAAGCCAGCCGAGGCACAGCGGCAGTAAGGACGGAAGCCATTGAACTTGCTGCTCATTACCAGTACAACCTCTCCTGGAGCAGCAAAACAACATTCAGTGTCTGTTCAGCTCTGTTTACTGAAAAAAAAAAAAAGCCCAACAATATGGTGACAGCCAGATTGCCTCCCAATAGATGTCGTGCTAATATTTGCACTAGGCCTGCTGTACGTGTCGGAAAAGATGGTAGATTGGATTTCGAGCACAAGCCTACACACATAAACACATACGAACACCCCCTTCAGTTGTTTGTTCTTATGCAGTCTCCCATCTCGGTGTATTTTGAGAATTAAACCAATAAGCCCCCCTGCTAAGCCCGGCCCAGCAGTTATTGATGTGCTGCCTTTTTATTGTCTGGAAGCTTTTTCTGTTCATATTCACTGTGTCTGCCTTTGTGCCAAGAAGTCGTTACTTTAAACAGACTGACACTGAAGGGCTCCGAGAGCAGCTGTGGAATTTGAGGCAGTAAATATGCTGCGGATATCACATTAATGCTCTGATATCTGTTTAGCACTCGAGTATTTTCCGAAATTCTTCGATTGCTTTAAAAGCTAGAACATGAATTTTTCTCAAGGACAAAAAATTGAAGGATATTTTCAGATTGGAAAACCTTTTAAAGACACATTACAACCACTGACAAAAGTTTCAAGCTAAAAAGGACTCAAAGCCAGTCTAAAGGGCATTTATACAACCATATTTCAGCTTTATCCAACCCCAGCACACATCTCACGTCTTCTGTGAGCATTTTTCTTTTTTAAATCTTCTCCATAAATTCATAAGCCACACTTCTTTCTTTTAAACAATGTGTGCAGAGGAATATTTGCAGCTCATTTGAATGAAAGAGAGAAATATACCAGCACAGGAAATGCCGTTTAAAACTTAGCCTCCTTCCATTTTAATATCTAATTTTAAAACAAATTTCTGTATATTACTTGTAGCCTGAAATATGAGTCACACTTTTTAAAACAGGAGGCCAGGAAATCATTATACTGACTCTTAACGCCTCTTCATTTTTAGTAGCGGAGTACAGTTTTATTTGAACAGTTGAGCGTTGACTGCAAGACTATTTTGTGCGATGATTAAAACTTATATTGTAATAATAACATTTCTTCAGTACTGTCTTACCATACAGGCAGACATTTAAACTGCATTATATTACATTGGTGAAATGAACTACCATTGCCTTTCATCTGAACTTTAAACATATCACACGGCTCTGACTTGCATTCCTGCTTGTGGCTGGAAATAGAAATATATGTCTTCTTGCTGTTGTGTTGTGGCGATGCAGCTGGCCTTATCACAGCCTAATCTGATATAAAAGAGCATGTTGGGTTTGAAATGTTAAATTCAGGGTGCCCTGGTGGGCTAAAGGCATAAGACGCTGATCACGTAAATACAACATTACTGGTTTAAGCCCAACCTTTGCTGCCTCCTCTCTTGTCCCTCATTTCCCGTCACCTTTATACTGCACAGTTATCTCTCTCAATAAAGAAAATGAAAGTGAAAGTTGGGGCGTCTTGGTAGTTTAGTGGTTTAAGATGCTGACCATATGTGCAATGTCCCAGGTACCTTTGTTGCATTCAATCCATCTTTACTCTCCCCTCATTTCTTGTCACCTCTATCCATCTAAATAAATAAAAAAAAAAAAAGAAAGAAAGAAAGAAATTATTATGAAAGGCAGTGGTGGCGGTGTGTTGCAGCCGCAAATGTCGCTAAGAGAAACATATTTTTCTTGAACTTTCCATAAGCAAACTTGTTTAATCAGACAGGCTTATAGGTCGTCTGTGCAAGCAGCCTGTTACGACCCATATTTGCGTTTATTGTTAGGTGCCGGCCTCTAGTGGCCGTAGTAATTATGACGGGAGCAAAGGAGGAAGTCAGATGACGTAGTATAAAGAGCAAAGTCCGTGTAGGCAGGAGGTCGGAGTGGATGGATGGGTCAAACAAACACAGGTCCTTGACCCAGGAGACCGCTGTTCGTCATGTCCAAGCCCCCAGGAAGAACCGTGGAATTACAACTTCCAGGTCTGTAAATCAACTTCCCAGTACAAACTCTTGAATAACCCTAATTTAGTTAATTTGGTGCTAAAAGTTGTAAAATGCACTAATGGCTGAATCCAGAGTTATTTTTGTGCTGCCATTCATGCGAATGAACCCGAGCCCGAGCGGCTGGGAGGTGGGTGTTAGAGGAAACGCTAGTACGCTCATGGTCCCCATGGATGCAGAAGATCGCCGAATTATTTTTGCTTCATGCGCCACTGAGCCCCTTTCATAGGAATGAACGGGACCCTGCCTCCAACACTGTATCCAATTGTCTTTATATATCTATATCCGCGTCCCGTGTTTTAAGCTACATAGGCAAGTTAATTTACATACCAACAACAACAAACGTACTAATTTTAATCCAAACCATGATCTTTTCCAAAAACCCAACCAAGTAGTTTTGTTTCAGTTTCAAATCACAATGTTAACTAAGTGTTTAGCTCTGCAACCGTTTCACAGCCTGCGCCTGTCAGTGGCCATATACTGTATGTCATTTTGAGAGTCATTGGCAAACGACCTATTCTGTCGTTTAGGTATGAGGACGTGTTGTGTTTAACACACATTTTACTGTAACTGTGACTGCTTTCATTAATTATTTAAGATTCAATTTATACGCACAGAGTAACAGCTTAATTAGAGAGGTGTCAGAAAAATAAGGCTTACTACATTTTCAGAAATATCCCCCGGAGGAAGCATAAATCGCCCACACACTAACATTTCTAGGAAACTGCCCTTTTAGAGATTATTTTGATGGCATTTGTACTTTATTACATAGATGAGAGAAAGAGCCGATGTAAAAACAAAAAAGTTCTGCTTTTAAGACTTCATTTACATAGTAGACGCCTCAGTAACCTGAGTCACCTGGAGCTGCTTCCCCCTGTGTGCCTCTGAAATCATATTGTATCGTCTCTCCCATCTCATTTTATCTCATCACACCCAGTGTTTCTGTGTGGGTGCGTGTCGGTGCTCAAGCCCAAAGGGAAGTTTGTCACTTTGATAACAGGTGGGATAAGAAGTGCAGCCAGGCAACGGAACAAAACAGCTACTAAACCACAAAGTTTTAAACTCTCCTTCATTTCTTCCGAGATTTCAATAACAGTGTTATTTAAAGCAGCACAGAAAGGGTACCGATGCTCTTATTAATTTTGTTTATTTGTCCGCTGCTCAGCTCTTTTCACCTGAGGTAACGTTCTCGGCTGCGAGGACAATAATTAGTCCCGTTCAAGTGCCTCCACAATTTTCAGCTCAATAGGGAAAATGCACTGTTGATTTCTCTGTGGTGTCTCGGCTGCTTTATTAGCACAGAACGAAAACGGGGCATTTTTTTTCCCCTCGTTTTGTACCTCTGTTAGTGAAAAAACACAGTCTCCTGAGCTCCACGCAGAGTACGAATATCTGGAGGTTACAGAAGTAATCAACATGCAGCCCAGAAGGGAGGAAAATAATAAACTTTAAGGTGATGCCGAGGACAGCTTTCTATTCTGGCTTTACAATACAGCATAACACTGCATTTTCTGATCGTTTTCTTCTCTCCTACATCAGCCAATCTCCAAATGTAAATTTCTCTGCGAGGCTAAATCTTTTGTAAATGTCACACTGATTTCCTCTACTACATGCCAGAATTTCACTTCTGATACGCAGACAGATTAATAGACACACGCTCTCTAAAAACCACAGCCAGCTGCTTTCAACAAATGCATTCAAACAAGTACAGTAGCAGCACTTCAATGCTAAAACATTACAGCTTTGTTTCAACACAGAGGAGGGCGAGTGTTGCCAGAGAGAGCTTAAAATGGCTGCTGAAAGTCAGAATACTGGAGCTGAACCAAGCCCAGCAGACGGTGGACAGGCTTGCGGTTGGATGGCTGGGTTCGAAGGCAGCAGCTTGTTAGGGTGGAAATGGATTAGCGAGAGGCACAATGGGAGTCTTAGGCGTGTCTGCGGTGTTGTGTTAAAGCCCTGCCTACGTTGCCCGGGCTGCTAGACTCATTTATGCCCAGCGGTGCATGCAGCAGCCAACCCTCACACACAGGGCTTTTCTAATTGCCATGGTTTCTTCTGCGCTTGCAGCGACAGCCTTGATTCGGCATCCATCAAAGCCGTGAATTAACCTGCGGCGCCGCACAATTGTTCTGTTTGTCACATGCAGCTGGTAGTGGAATTATTTCTCTAACACTGTTGTGTTATATTGTGGGAGACACTGAGTTTTACAGTGGGATGGAGAATTTCTGAATAGTGAGGTTTCCCTCACCTGCACAAACGAAGAGATATTTATTTTCATCATAACAACATATTTAAAGGGTGACGGGCCCTCACTAGTGAGCTATTTTGAATGGGATTTCCATGTTTTGAGCCATGTTAGTAGTGGCATGACTACTTGTGGTCCACCAGGGAAATTCAGCTCACCTGGTCTGGCTGCAAGACTATATAAACTGGTGGCAGTCAACCAGTTGGCTCGTTTGAGATGAGCCAAGGCTGCGCAGAATCGCCGGCAATCGCCGCACAAAGCATGCCGGTTAGATTTGTGTCTGACTTCCTCTGACGTCATGCACACGTGGGCAATGATAACCTCACGAGATCGAGGCGGCCGCAGTTTTTAGAGCCTGGCGCTGCAGTTGCTCTCCACCGACTGCAAGACCCAGGGCATTATGGCAAATGTTGTCTTGACAACAAACACCACGTGTTGTAGAAAGTCCAAACTTTCTGTGTAATTGTAATATTTAACACTAGATTGTAGGATATTAAATGAAGGTTTCATCTGTTAAGAAACATAACTTGTGTGGTTTATAATAATTATAATCAAGGTTATTTATATAGCACTTATCAAAAACTGTAGCAATAGTGATTCAACTTAACCTAGCATCACCTCTCTCTTACAACGTATATGTGTCCATGAAGTGCCTTTTATATTTAT
>CAKAOI010028442.1:0-27523 GCA_916701655.1 Sebastiscus albofasciatus
CTGTAATTGGCCACCAAAACAAAAAACAGACAAGTTAGTAAGACACAGTTTAGGTTGCCAATACAAGCTGTAATTTAGATTTATTGCAGGATCTTTATATAAAAGAAGTTGCATACTTTTTGTGGAGTTTATTTTTATTTTTTTTCAGTAAACTTTGAATAACTTTCTGTTGCATTTGTAATGTCAGAGCTTTATAACATAAAAAGGCAACATTGTCTGATTCTGCAGCTTTTGATGAATCCTAATTGTTGCATTTGTGATGTCAGAGTTTTATAACAGAAAAAGGCAACATTGTATCCGATTCTGCAGCTTTTGATGAATCCTAATTGTTGTGTTTGTAATGTCAGAGTTTTATAACAGAAAAAGGCAACATTGTATCCGATTCTGCAGCTTTTGATGAATCCTAATTGTTGTGTTTGTCATAATATTCAGACTGTAATTGGCCACCAAAACCAAGTGGCCCTCTGCTGCCTTGAAGGGTGCTGCTAATAATACAGCCTGTAACTCATGATCCATTATTGATTCTTTGATGAATCCAGGGCCATGCCCTCGCGAACATTAATAATGTCTTCTAAATGATGTCGATATTGTGCTATGTCACATTTAATGACGGAGGGAGTGTATTAAAGAGTGGTTTTGGTGAATGGGGACCAATGTTCTCCCCGGAGAGCCCCGGTCTGGCCCGGAGCGCAGCTCCACAATGGGGGCCCCGGCCACCCGTCCACAACTCCCAAAACTCACCCCCCTCCTCCACTTGCTCTCCAAATCTCTTCAAGCAGATTAAATCGACTCTTTTATTTCATCTCACTTTCATCTGGAGAGCAACACCGCCCCTCTCCCTCTGTCTCTGTTTCCTACTCCGTCTCTCTGGTTCTCTCTCTCAGCCTGCGGCGCACAGCAAGTCTCATATCGGATCTCCATCCTCCGGAGCGCACCGAGGAGACTCACTCCAGCTCCACAAAGTTTCATATTAATTAAGTTCTTTATTAACCTTTTGCGGTTTGATCCGAAATATATGTAGTTGCAATTTCAAAATGTTTGCAGAAACTACACTGTAAACAATTACAGTTAATTTAAAACTTAATTAGAAACTTTTTGGAGCCAATTACTGTCTGAATATTATGACAAACACAACAATTAGGATTCATCAGAAGCTGCAGAATCAGACAATGTTGCCTTTTTGTGTTTTAAAGCTCTGACATTACAAATGCAACAGAAAGTTATTCAAAGTTTACTGAAAAAAAACAAATAAACACAAAAAGTATGCAACTTTTTTTATATAAAGATCCTGCAATAAATGTAAATTATAGCTTGTATTGGCGACCTAAGCTGTGTCTTACTAACTTGTCTGTTTTGTTCTTCCTCTCAAATATGTGTGGGTGCCTTTATCAACATGTAAAATGGCACATCTTATCCTCCTGAGACCCAGCCCATTGACATGTGTCCTCTGTAGTGGACATTTTGTCCACATGCATATCCTCTTACTCTTTTGACCTACTCTATCAACCCTGGTGTATTGTAAAGAGGACATCCTAGGCTTCCCAGTGATATGGCATGCCTTTTTTTTAATCAATTTGAATGTATTCTTGGTTTAAAATCACTCTACAGCCATAATCTGTTCATTTTTTCAGTCTTTTCAAACTGAAATAGTCCTGTAGTCCACTACAGTGGACAATAAAAATAAAGTTTAACAAGCCTAAATTGTTAAGATTTTCTTTTAGCCCTAAATAGGAAGGAAATCACAAAAAAGTAATTGGAAGACACTTTTTTTTAACCCGGTTCCCAGGAGGATATATCAACTTCTATAGTTGCAATTTCAAAATGTTGATTGCAGAAACTACACCTGATTAATTCTAATTTAAATATTTTTTATTTGCTTTTTTGGCCACCACCTTCTATCTTGTGGTATCTTTTTAATATTGAATATCTTGAGTTAATATATATTATCAGCAAATGAAATAACACCAAACTACTGAGTTGTGGACAAAACAAGACATTTGACTTTGTCATCTTGGGCTTTGGGAAACACTGATCCATATTTTTCACCAATTTTGGACATTTTATAGACTTAACATACTAATCGGTTAATCGAGAAAGTGCATGAAACACAGTCTGGCTCCACAAAGTTTCTAATGAAGTTCTTTATTAACCTTTTGCGGTTTGATCCTAAATATATTTAGTTGCAATTTCAAAATGATGATTGCAGAAACTACATCTGATTAATTCTGATTTAAATATTTTTTATTTGCTTTTTTGGCCACCACCTTCTATCTTTATACGTGTGAAGCTGTCTGCTTTGGAGCAACATATAGTTGTTGTAATTTTTCAATAGAAGATAATTAAGTTAATATATATTATTAGCAAAGGAAATAACACCAAACTACCATACTTTGAGTTGTGGACAAAACAAGACATTTGACTTTGTCATCTTGGGCTTTGGGAAGCACTGATAGACATTTTTCATAATTTTTGGACATTTTATAGACTTAACAACTAATCGGTTAATCGAGAAAATAATCGTTGGTTGCATGGATTTGTCGTTTAGGTCTTTTTTTTTTTTAGCAAAACTGGCCAAACTTTTCTGGTTTCAGCTTCTCCATTGTGAGGATTTAGTGCTTTTATCTCTAATATATTTGGGTTTTAGACTGGTGATTGGACAAAACAAGACAGATGACGACACTTTGGACTTCATGAAATTTTTATGTGATGAATAATATAATATGCAAACCAAAACTTTTAGCCCTGTAATACCTGTTGGCTACATTTCTGACTTTCTTGATGGCTTTTGAGCAAAACTATTCGCAGTTATATGATCACAAAGAGCTATTTTAAACTCTACTATACACAGCCTCTTGGCCAAATAATAAATAACGAATGGTAATAATTAAAATGTAATCTAAAGGCCTATCTTTTGACAAATGAATACAAATTTAAACCACATTTTCTTGCAAATTCCCAAAGTAAAGTTAAAACCAGAAAGAAATTCCTCCCCTCGCTCCATGTTGTATTAAATATTTATATATCTGGCAGTACCACTGGCCCTCCAGGCCTGTTGCTGAGCTGTACCAAACTCCCAGCATCATAGTAATTAACCCTGGAGACAAAGTTAATGATTAAAACAGTCACGGTGTCCCCGCCTCCTCCCTCCTCCTGCTCCACATTTTCACAGTGTATCTTTTAGAGTCCGTACTTAGTTAGGTGAAATTAGCCAGATAATACAGAGGAGCCTTGTTGAGGGCCGATACATTTCCATTTAGGCCGGCCGTGTGTGCGCACACACAACCACTTGCGTACACACACATACACATTCCACTCTGCAATGCAAACAGTCAAAGGGATAACTTTATTTGGTGAAAGGGGATCCTGGAAAGGGCTAATTGAATAAGCCCAGGATCTTTGAAAAACCCCTACCATGGTGAGCGCAGTCATCATGTCATAATTAGGTTTATTGAGGCGCATTCCTTCAATCTGCCTCCATTCCCCCGGGCTCATTGTATCCAGGGCCCAGGCCAATGGCCGGGGGACAAAAGGGAACCGTGAGCAGACAATACATGAAAGAGCCATAAAGATTTAGCTGGCTTTGTCACAGAAACGGAGTAGGACTTTGTTTGTGTAAATAATGCGAGTGAATGAAGAACTTGGGCTTCTCTGCCACTCGGGGTGAAGGATGGCGTGCTGCAAAATGTAATATGTGGGCAAACCGTTGGATCAGTGCCAGGGCAGAAGAGAGGAGGAGGAGAGGAAAGAGAGGACGGAGGGAAGAGGAGTGATAGGTCGGAGCGAGGGAGCAGAGGTTGAGGCAGATAATGGGCTGAGGGCACAGACGGAGCAGTGTGTTTAGTGTGTTTATGATGGTGTTTGCACTGACTTTTCTATCAGCTTTTGTACTCCAGCTGTTTGCAGTTCTTATCTGAAGAACTTTTAAATACTCAGACTGTAAAGGATTCACTGAAAATGAGAATATTTACAAGTATCTTCTTATATATATTCCCAGTTGCTCATAATTATATGTTTTTGCATAATATACTGAATGAATAATCACTGAGCTCAACTGTTTTGCTTTGTTGTGTCACTTACGGTTTTCAAACATTGCTCTGATATACATAACTAGTCAGCAAAGTTAGCAATCATACAAGAATACTGATTTAACTATTTAGAATATTCAACATGATATTTAATTGTAATATAAGTTGTAAAGCTGAAACTATTAGTCAATTAATCAATTAGTCAGTCGACAGAAAAATGATAGCCAACTATTTTGGTAATGGATTTAGATCTGCAACGATTGAGCGATTAGTTTTCAACTATTAAATTAATCGGCAACTATTTTGATAATCGATTAATCGTTTTTTAAGAAAAAAAAGTCAAAATTCTCTGATTCCAGCTTCTTAAATGTGAATATTTTCTGGTTTCTTTACTTCTCTATGACAGTAAACTGAATATCTTTGAGTTGTGGACAAAACAAGACATTTGAGGACGTCATTCTGGGCTTTGGGAAACACTGATAGACATTTTATGGAGCAAACAACTAATCGATTAATCGAGAAAATAATCGTTAGTTGCAGCCCTAAATGGATTTATCGTTTAGGTCTTCTTTTTTTAGCAAAATTCTGCTTCTCCATTGTGAGGATTTGGTGCTTTTATCTGTAATAT
Source organism: Sebastiscus albofasciatus (assembly GCA_916701655.1). NCBI lineage: Eukaryota > Metazoa > Chordata > Actinopteri > Perciformes > Sebastidae > Sebastiscus > Sebastiscus albofasciatus. The sequence continues at coordinate 4,654 of CAKAOI010028442.1, forward strand.
ATTTGGGTTTTGGACTGGTGATTGGACAAAACAAGACGGCGACACCTTGGACTTTATAAAATTTAAATTTGCATTTCTTTTTAAATTTTCTACCATTTTCTACACCAAACGATTGATCGAACAGTCGAGAAAATAATCAACGAATTGATTAACAATGAAAATATTCTGTAGTTTTAGCCCTAAAAAGTTGACAGTTGCTGTTTCTGTCTCATCAAATCTGACAAAGACAGAACCAATAAGCTCTCGATTGGATCTTATAATAGCTATTGGCTATTACTGGTTTGAGCCAAGTGTCTGGTGAAGAGGGCTCTGTCTGTCCGTTGAAAGAATGAATGTGTCACTCAGTGAGTCCCTGGGCACGAGGGCAAAGGGGGGCACGAGGGCCAAGTGGCGAGCACCAAATCACTCTCCTCTACCCCGGGGCTCTCTCCGTCTCTCTGTCCCTCTCTCCTCATCCTGCTCTCCTCCCTCTCTCGTGGGTTTTTTCTAATAAGCCCATGCATGATGACTATTCAAGCATGAAAACATAGTTATCTGCAAATGAATGGCTGCTCTATGCTTCATTAAAGCCTCTTTTTCCTTTCACACTCTTATTGTGACCCTCTGATATCAATTCAAAGGGCAATTAATGAATGCACACCAACTTTGAAGTCGGGGTGATTTCTGAGAGGGAGGGGGCTAGTGCGTGTGTGTGTATGTGCATGTGTGTGTAGGGGGGGAGGGGGTATTTGGGGTATTCCCCCTTCAAGACCCGCTGTAGCGCCCCAGCCTTCACCCGTGATGGACTAGCCACATTGAGCTGAGAGTGAGCGAGCCCCAAAGACGGTTTGAAGGGAGTGAAAGAGTGAAAAGGCCCAGCGAAGGTCAAGTAGAATGGCTCGCCTTAGAATAAGGCCCCTCTTTATCTGCTGCAAGTATGCACTATAGGCACAACAGCTGGGGGGAAAGGGGGAGAGAGGTTGTTTTTTAATGTGCATGAGTGTGTTTGTGCGTGTTTCTGAGAAAGTAAGGAAGAATGTGCGTTTTCCTCTCATGCATCTGTCCGGGTTGTTTTGAACGTGTGTGTATCGGGGGTTATGGGTTGAGTGTCAAAGTTTGCAGAGGCCAGCCAGAGGCCAGTAAATGCAGCATCGATGCTGCTGATGGGGGGACAGGCAGCTGTCAATCACCTGACTGATGAAGCTTGACTTTCATTCAGAGCTTTGTTAACTAATTAGCCCAGAAGCTTTTGTGTCGCGTCGGAAAAGAGGCTTAAAATGTGTGTTTATGCTGTAGTCGTGCCATGTGAGGAATATCTATTGCACACTCTCAAACTTGAAGGCACCAAGCAGATGCAGAATTGTGTTTTTTGTGTTTCACGCTTAGTCGTGCTGGTGTTGGAGCTTTACAGCGTGTAAGCTACAAAATGCAGTGTGCGATGAAAATAATCAATTTTGTTCAGGCTTTTTGAATGAATGTAGCGCTCTGTAGAACTTGATTACAGGTATTTCCGTGTTTAAATAGGGATTCTCTGCCAAACCAGGAGTTCCTTAGTAATATTTACCATCTGAACGTTGAGGTAAAAAGTAGGAAACTCGGATCTACCCTCTCCCATGTAACATGAATGCAGCATTATACAGTACATTACTGCTGTTCTAGATGGCTCACTGGATCTTATTATACTTGCATCTTGTACTTTTTTGCATCAGATTCCTTACTTTACAATTCTTTGCTTTGTTTAAGGGGAACATGCAGTACTTGACATACAACTACAGTTGTATGGACTGCTTTTGTGTTGTTGCAGGCTGGTCTCATACACTGTAGCTATACCTACGAAAAGTAATGCACTGGAATACATGTATATCCCACAAAATTAATTTGCGTGTAATGCCACATAATTGTGACCCAGGAAATATAAAGAGTGGCAAACGCCGCGTAGGAAGGAGATCGGGGTGGATCACAAAATACCAGACTTCGCACAGGAGACTGGCGTTTGTGTCTCGTGTGAAACCAGAAGTCAACGTTGATTTATTTGCCACGTAAGTTACGTAGTTATGTATCGCCACAACGGAATTATTTTAAGCCAAACCACAATCTTTTCCTAAACCTAACTAAGTAGCTTTCTTGCATAAACCTAAGGAAGTTGTTTCCTGTGAGGACGGAAGTTTATTTTGAAAAGACTGTATGCATGTAACGAGCAGAAATTACACGTGTTGCTGGACATTCGTATGAAACTAACAAAAAAGGATGAAGAACTTTTTCGTAAGATGTCACACAAACCGTTGTATGAGGATACGTTGTTGATGATAGCCTTACATTTTCTTGAAAATCCACATGAATTCATGTGGAAGATGAATAGCTGCTGTAGTCAGCAGGGGCAGCTTGACAGTAGAGAGATGAAACCGTCAAACATCCTCCTTGTCAACTAAGAAAATTGAGAATGACAGCCCACCTTGTTGGATTTCAACAAGTGCCCCACTGACTGGAGTTGTGAGTTAAAAGACACTGCAGGGGTCACAGGGCTACGGAGGGTCGCTCTCCCCCAGCGCTACACAGGAAGCAGGGTTAGAAACACATTTAGCTACAAATGACAGGTAACCATTTCCTGATCCCCCCTACATCCTTAACAACTCCCATAATTCTTTGTCGACAGCTTCAGACTCCTTCAAACCTCATTTTTTTGTTGCATAACAAGGCTGTGACTGACGACAGTTTGCTCACATCATTTTTTTTGGTGTAATCACAATCCCATGCTAGAAAACCCACAACACACGTACACACTCTCATTTACAGGGCAGCTGTGAAGGTTGAAACTCCTCCTTAGCAAGTCAAGTGAGTTCACCCTCCAACCCCCCCTCCCACTCACAGAAATCCACACACACCATCTTTTTCTTAACCCACCAGAAAGAGTCACAGATGGGTCCATAAGCTGTCAGTAAAGCCATTATCCGGCCCAGCATCTGCCTGTCTTGACTTCTATATACTGTTTAATGCAGTCGGCCAGTCACTTAGTCCCCCGGCTCCTGAATAGGAGCAGCGTGGTCGGCCCGCCCAAATAAATGCTGCGTTTGTCTCCTCTGCCTTTTGTTTTGTGTTTTTTTTTTGAGAGGGGTAGGTGGAGAAGAAGGGGGGCAACGTGTCACAGGCTCAATTTACCCTCGCTATTAACCAAAGCCCCAGAAGAGTTACTGGGATGTCCGAAGAGGGGTGTAAATAGTCCACATATGGTCAGTCAATTCCCCCAAGTCCCCAAAATCCAAGTTTGACACATCCCCTTTTCACTCCCTCTCTATCTGTCTCTCACACACACTTGCATACGTACTCAATGTGTCTCATGTCGCAGTGGACATATTTAAGCCTTTGTGTCCCTATCCGACCCCCCCTACAAAAACAGCAATGCCGAAGTCTTTCCAACAGTCTGTTTCAGCTAAATCCTCCATTCTCCTCCTTCCTCTCCTCCTTGTTTTTCTCTTCCCTGGGATGGCGTTGCACGGTGGGATCCATTTTGGGCTTTCTTGGCTCCGGGGAGGTTGTTTTGGCTTGGAGTCCCATGCACTGTGTGCCTCTCAGGGCTTCAGTTTGGTTAAATTAAACAGTTTTCTTTTCTCCTCTAACCCCTTACACCCACCCACCCCCTTCCAACTGCTCCTCTCTTATTTTGCGGCTTAATGCTCCTCGGCTCCCGGGCGATCTTGCCGAGGCTGTGTTTCCAGGCCTTTCTCCTGCTCAGATAATTTTACCCTTTTAAGGCTCATATTTTCTCATATTTCGATGAACTGACAAGAGCCAGTGCCATGTCTGCAACCCCCCGCTCCTTTAAGCTGAGGTGGAGCAAAAGTATACAGAGAGAAGTGGAGTGTTTACAGGGGCCATAAATACAGCATTTTAAGATATAGCATATGTATACAGGCAGGCAGCGATATGACGGTTAGAGTGGATAATTTGATTGGCCAAGGCTATTTGACGGTGCCAAATCGATGTGATCAGATCTTAGGGATAGCGAGGCGATGACGGCAAACGGGGCACTCTGAAACCACAGGTTTACAAGGTTGGAAAAGATCTGGGGAGCAGGGGAAAGGTTTCTTCTCTTCCCTCTCCTCCTCTTTGTCTCAGCAAGAGAGGTAATATATATCCTGATGCTGATTTGGCATTATATTTCATCGTTACAAAGGTCATTTTGGAATGTATTGTGAGTGTGTTTGCTTGACCACTCTAAAAGGCATGCGAATACCGTTAATGGACGCTGAAGTGGAGACGCCTCAGGGCTGACAAGCTCGATTAACGTAGCCTTAAAAATGCATGTAGAATCAGGGGAAGCCCAGCGCTGTGGACGTGGGTTTACAAGGTCATGTGCTGCAGTCTTTGTGTGTGTTTATGAGCCAAGCTGTGGGGAGTAGTGAGCTTCAGGGGTGATTGGGTGGCTGCCTTCCGTCTTGGCACAAGTTTGCCACCAAAACACTCTTTCACACCCCATGTGTCACCCCGTGAATCTTCGCACCTGCCACTTTAATTTGCATGACATTATATTTTGAGAATTTTAGGCATGTTTGTGACGCTTAAGCAGACATGTGTGATGCGTGCGGCAGTTGAATAAACTTATTTTAGGTTGTTGTTTTTATGGAAATCCAAGCTTTGCTATGTCTTTAGAAAATCCAGCAAGTTACTGTGAGTTTATGTTGCAATTGCCAGAAATGGTTATATTAAAAACGTATAATTGGTGACCTCAAAATTTAAGAATGTCAGAAAAATGATCAGCACCTAAACAAGTTACATTTACTACCTGAAAGCCGCAGTGACTTTTAGTAGGGAGCTTATATGTTGTTGTAACATGTTGCCATATATGCATATGTATATAGACTCATGATTTTCAGGTTTTGTGATTTTTTTCCTTCAAATAGCCATATATATCCAAAAGCAGCAGGTCAGACCATTGATTTTCACCCAGATTGTATGCATACATGCGTCCAAAAGTTGATTTCCATTGGAACAGGTCTTCTTGTGGTCAGAAAAATGCTTTTATAAGAAAGTGAAGTGTGTGTTTCAAAGTATCTTATGTGTAGGAGTGCAGTGATCTTCTTGAAAAAATATCAGAAAACACAAAGTTTCTCAAAACAAAAGACAATAAATGGTTGCATGAATAAACTTTGCCATGCAAATAGTATTTTTAAGATCTGGTTTTCCAACATCTTTGTATTATAAATATTTGTTACATCTTATTTTGACCTTTTAACCATTCACAGTAAACTGATAAATGCAATTTGTAGTTTCCCGAAAACAAGGCATAAACTTACTTTTGAGTAAGTACAGCTGCAGGCTGTTCTCATACACTGGTTGTAGCTATACCTACGAAAAGTAATGCACTGTAATACTGGACTTTCACCCAGGAGACCGGCGTTCGTGTCAACATTGATTTATTTGTGATGTAACTTACGTACTTAAGTAACGCCACTTCTGGTGTTATTTTAACCCAAACCACAATCTTTTCCTAAACCTAACTAAGTAGTTTTGTTGCCTAAACCTAAAGAAGTTGTTTCCTGTGAAGATGGAAGTTTGTTTTGAAAAGACTGTATGCATGTAATGAGTGGACATTGACATGTGCTGTTGGACATTCGTAGGAAAACAAACAAATGAGTAATAACTTTTTTGTAAGATATCATACGAACCGTTGAATGGGGATATGTTGACAGTTGTGGTGGTGCAGAAAAGAAATAGAAAAACTACGAAAGAGACGGACAGGATTTTATTTCTTAGAGTGAGTAAAGAGAGAAGATGGGGGACGTACTTCCTTTCTCTTATAGTGTCCATGCATTGAAGAGGGCCCACAAACCGTGGATGTACTACTCTTCCACCAACAACAACAGCAACAAAAACCAACACAGATGCCCAGACAGACTATCCCCATGGGGACATTTACATCGGCAACAACAGCCCCTGTTGCCCCTCTCCGCTGCCCTGCTCGCCCCCTCAGGTACTCTTACAGTTCCCTCTGGAGGAAGGGGGTGTATGTTGGGGGGGAGGGGTAGAATGCCCCCGGCTGTGCACCCAACTACCCCCCCCCCCCAAGCCCTCTGCGGAGCCTCTTTATGCCCCCCACCCCCCCTCAGCTCCCCCGTGGGGCAGGTGACAGCCCTCCACTGTGAAGGGCCGAGGGAGCCATGACGGATTCCACAGATGGAGCGTGGAAATCGCCGGCAAAGACCTCAGCTCTGTGGAGCAACAAAGAGCCCGAGAGTCACAGAGAGAAATATGGGTGGAAAAGAGAGAGAGATGGGGAGAAGGGAGACAAAGAGAGGGTGAGGAGGAGGGAGAACGAGAGAGAGAAGAGGGAGGAGAAGGTGGTGCTTGTTTAAAGAGGGTGGCGTGCCGAAGTGCAAAAAGTTTGTGGGGCAAATTAGGAAGAGGAAAATGTGCAAGTGTGAGGTTTTCTCTTTGCTTTTTTAAACACGCTGGTTGTGTTCTACCTGTGAGCCAATGCATTTGCTCTCTTTGTGTCATTATGCACCGACCCAGACATCGTTATCGTTTTGTCCCATCGTCTTATCTGGCTGTATCTTAAAATCAAGTGATGTAGCAATCCCACGAAGCGAAGTGAAACAAATGAGTCCTCTGTAACAGATCTGATTCAGGATCGTATCACGACTAGACTCCCGAGACTTCAGAGGTGCCACTCTGTCGCTTCTTTTGAAAAGTTCTCGAAACCCCGGTAGCAGTCATAACCGATAGGTAATTCCAAAGTGATTAAGGATTTTCCCGGCCGCCTCAGCTTTCCCAGGGCCCAAATCCCTGTGAAATGCTGAGGAACGTGCATGCTGCTCCAGTCGGGGGGAGCGAGAAAGCATTCCTAGCGGCCCTCCTCCATGCAGGATCTGGAGGGGGAGGCTACAAAAGGCCTCATCTCTTGTTTTTCAACCATCCTGTCCAAAACTCCAAAGCCCAGCGCTCTACGCCCCGAATTCCTTCCCCACCATCTAAAACACAAGTCTTGTAACCCAAATGTTTGTGTTTTTGTTTGGTTGTGAGTGACGTGGCCTGCACCACATCGTGATAAAAGTCCAAAAACAGCTGATGAAACTGAATCTTAATCCACAGTGGCCATTTTGAAGTGTCTCCTTAGAGCAGAGTGGTAGCGTATCATTCCTATTAAAATGCTAAACTCGCGCACAGATTGATATTGAGCTACGAGTGCAAAATTGCAAGATATTCAGCAGAGGCTTAAGGCAATGTCTCCATTTCTCTCGCTCCCCCTTTGAAAATATTTTACTTATTGCCTCCCTCATGCTTGAATGTTTCTTTACCAATTTGCTCCTAATGCATGTTAAGTTGACTCCCACTGCTATTGGTGTTGCAAGGGGAAAATCGCCAAAGGGGGAGAGAGGATCAGTTTCACATGAGGGGCCCTGAGATATTTGGATTCTCTTGTATTTTATTGTTGCTTCTGAGGGGGAACTAATACAGTGTTGCACACAAAACTTCCCTTACGCTGAGGGGGAATTAATTAAGTGTAACACAAAAAAGTGGTGGGTGCTTTGGCCTTGGTGAACTTAGGAGAGAGCCAATGGAGTGTTTGAAGTAGTGAGTTAAAAACCAAGCTGCCGGCTTCACAATAGTATTAATTCTGATCTGAGACAGAGATGAAAAGTAGAAACACAAAAGCTGTCAGGACAAATGATATCACTGCAGCTCAGTCAGGCCGAAGATCACACTTGATGACAAAAAAAACATACAACTTATGTATTTCTCACATTTAAGATATTGATTCAATCAATTAGTTGAATTATATTTAATTAATAGACAACAATTTTAATAGAAGTTTATCTCATTTATTAAGCAAAACGGGCTTCTCAAATGTTAGGATTTGACTGTTTGACAGACAAAACAAGTTACAAAGTGCTTTACAAAGACATAAAAAGGAAGGTAATTTAACAGATAATAATACATTTTAAAAAGGGCATTATTTTCTATATCTCTGTTCTCTGTCAGCTCGTTGCTTTCTGTCATTGTTGATATTTGTCTGTTTCCATACATGTGTCCATGTTCACTCTTAAATGTGTTAGTTGTTGTTTTCTGTTTATTTGTTTATACTGTACGTCGTCAAAGTGACCAGTTTATTCACCCCTGCTTTTTCTTCTTTTTAAGTAATATTGTTCTCTTTATGACTAATATTATGATTATTATTAGTACTTTCTTTTCCTTTATTGATTACTAATTTGAAAAAGAATAAAAACAAAGTAAATGTAGTCCTCCGACGGGGGGGTGGGGTTGTGGCTGGAAAAATATGAAAATAAAAATAAATAAATTAATAAACAAAAATAGAGTTGATACAATAATTGGCCACTTTCCACTATTTTATGACATTTTGATGACAAAACAATTCATCAAAAATGAATCGGTAATAAAAGTAGTTGATAAGTATAGCCCTAAATTCAGTATTAGTGTAAATTTAATAGTTTTATGGCCCGTTTAGACTCTGGATTTGACATTTATATCTTAAGACTTGAGACCGACCCACTGTGATATAGTCTGAATATTACTTACAGTTTATAGCAGCAACAGAAGTCGCCAGTCTGAACTGTGAATACTTGTAACGAGACAAAGAGAGAGAGGACACTGATTCCATAGCTTGGTTTTAGATAAGTAGACCAGCATTCACCTGACTGAACAGTTTGTCCTTCATCCAGGCCACCGCTCCTACTGTCCACACACACACACACACACGCACACACACATACACACACACACACATACACACGCTCAAAGAATGGCCCCTGGATCCAAATTAGCCTTTTGTGTGGCTTTTAGTCCACCAGTCCCCCTGTGGCGCCCTGGAAATCTTGTCCAGTGGGATTATTCCTTTGGCTCAAAATATTTCCTCTGAATGGAGGTCTGTTTGGCCACAAGACCATGAGGAGGACCGATGCCTTATGGTGCTTGTGTGTAAAGAAAAGAAATAACCCAACAAGTGAAAACTTTAAGTAAACAAGTGAAAACAGAAGGCAAATTAGCTGACATTCTGTGGTTCTGTTGAATGTTACAGCCACTTTCTAATCACACAAAAACACACCTGAAGCACCATGTTTGCTCTTCAGGGTTTCAAAGGTTAGGTGTTCAATTTAGGATGAGTTGAGTGTGTGTATGTGGGGTGGACAACGTCAACTTGTTCCCGATTAAACACCTGATATCGGGAGAAAATCCTCCTCCTGACTGTTTTCCTTATTTTCCTCTCTCCTGTGTTTGAATAGCGAGTCACTCAGACGAGGGTTCGGACGTGGAGTCGGAGCCCGATCTGCCGCTCAAGAGGAAGCAGCGGCGCAGTCGGACCACCTTCACGGCGGAGCAGCTGGAGGAGCTGGAGAGGGCCTTCGAGAGGACCCACTACCCCGACATCTACACCAGGGAGGAGCTCGCCCAGAGAGCCAAACTCACCGAGGCCAGGGTTCAGGTACGAGAGGTCACACACTGTATGCTGTATATTCATATTGATGGATAGGATGGACAGTATGGATTTTTTCAGCCGATACCACTTCTCATGGAGGATACAGATATGATAAATGATAATTTCACATTTTTGTATTTTAAAAAATAAATGAATAACCTGTAGTTTATGCACACCTGAGGGTAAAGGCTGAGATGTAGTGAGCAAAGATGGATGATTTAATATTCCGTTCCATTCCAGTCTTTTCAAAATGAAACTACTTAGTTAGGTTTAGGAAAAGATAGATTTAGTTAGGCTTAGGCAACAGACTACTTAGTTAAGTTAAGGAAAAGGTTGCGTCCTGGGTTTAAATAACATTGGAAGTGCCGTAACTTAAGTACAGAAGTTACGGCACAAAAACTACTTAGTTAGGTTTAAGAAAAGATGGTGGTTTGGGTTAAAGTAACTCCTGAAGTGCCGTAACTACAGAAGTTTCATGACAAATAAATCAACTTTGATTTGTGGTTTCACACGGGACACGGACAACGTTCTCCTGGGTGAAAGTCCTGTGTGTTTTTGACCCACCCATCCAGCCCAACTCCTCCATAAAATGTGAAATTTGTGTCTATGTACACAAATCAATACATTAAATTTCGTGACTGTTTCACAAACTGCTGTGTGACTGGGCTGGGAATTCATATGATGGGTTTTTCTGAAGGGTTTTATAAGCTCAAGGGTTGTAAATTTTAGCTCAGCTTCACAGAGAGCCATGAAATCCTTCAACAGGAGTTATAACATGAACCTGTTTACAAGATGGCTGCAACACTCTGCTCACACTTTCACTTCAGTCTGACCTAACACACAAACGTGTACTTAATGACCCGTCCTTACTATGAACATGCCTCACACACGTTTAGACCTTGAGGCTTTATACACTCTCCGACCATTTACCTGCTGATCTCTGTTTGCTCCACACAACACACACATGCACCTCTCATCCTCACTCCCAGGGGCCCAATGTGGACTTTCCTATTTCTGATCTGGAGTCCAGTAAATTCTCCTCCACAGGCTCCATATGGGAAGTGTAAGCAGGCCACAGCATGAGCCCCGTCCATATGGGCACGGCATGTCACTCACACACTGCAGCAACCAGCCACTATACACTTTCTCACAATGTCTCTCACCTTCCTTTTCAGTTTCACACTCTGATAGATCAATGAGAGTATACAGTATATGTATGTGTGGGAGGCCACTTCAAAAAATAAGTTGAAAAACAATGAATACAAGGTGTTTTTTTTACTTGTAATAAGTAAAACTCTGCCAATGGAACAAGTGAACATTTGCTTGGTAAGATTTCTTGAAATGAGATGTAATATTTAGGCCTTTCAAGTGAAAAAGAGATCTTGAAATTCGCTGGGAAAACTTATTTTGAGCTATATTTAAGGAGTATTAAGAAGAGTTGGGTGCTCAAAAGTGCTCAATTACTTTTTCACTTAAGATATTCAAGATGCATTGTCTAAAAACAAGTTGCTATATCTCACTGAAATGTTACTTGTACTGATTGTGCTTGGTTTAGATTTTGTGTTTTAGTTACAATAGCTGCAGCTTCTTTCATTTTTATTTGTTACTTTAAGTTGTCGTGAATACAATGGTGAGATTGTGTAACATTGCTCTCTGTGGTCTGAAAAACACACGCGCTGATCAAACGTCGTCATCGTTGTCCCTCTAGGTTTGGTTCAGCAACAGGCGGGCGAGGTGGAGGAAGCAGGCGGGAGCCAGTCAACTGATGGCGTTTAATCACCTGATCCCAGGTGGTTTCCCACCTTCAGCCATGTCCAGCATCCCTCCATACCAGCTCTCTGACAGCCCCTACCCCCCTTCATCTATAGCACAAGGTAAGAGAGGAGACATATATACTGTAGCATATCATATATCATGCTATGTGAGCACAGGGTTAGTTATTGAAGCAAATAATACATTTAGTTTTGTGGAAAATGAAAGAAAGCGTTGCTCTTATATTGATGATATTGTATTTTTCATTTGATCTAGTTTAAAAAAGAAAGTCTGTCAAGTCAAAATCTATTAGAAATAACTTTCCACAGAGAGACATGTCATCATTTATTTGAGTTAATTTTTATTTTATTTTAGTTACAAAGCTTTTATTTTATTTTCTCAGTCTCAGTTAACCGTCACAAGTCATGGAGGGAAGTTATGAGTTACTGTCCTTAGTGTAAATCATAAGCATTTTTGTGCACTGCTTTTTGAATTTCTTTTTCAAATCAATAATTTTATATGATCAAAGTACTAGGGATGCACCGATCCGACTCTTTCAGTCCCGATAGCGATACCTGAGCTTTGAGTATCAACCGATACCGAGCACCGATTTGATATGCCTCGCTGTGTGGAAGTGACTGGGATCATTCTTTTATGTGTAAAGCAGCATCAGGCTTGACTCAAACATTGTTTTCTTAACTTTGTAAAACAAAATGTGACCAATAAATACATAGATATACATTTATTTAATTTTTCTTTATTATTAAAATAATAAATCGTACACCAGCAACTTGGTAAAACATTTTTTTTTTAATTAACAGGAATTACAAATCAAGTGCAAACCTTTTTAATGCAGCAACAAATTGGTCAAAACTTAAACAGGAGTTAATATTCCAGTATATAATGTATATAGTAAATAAACATATAATTGCATTGAATAGATTTGCCCCATTGTCACCAATACCTGATCCAGCTATTTGAGTCACTATTGGTATCGTATAGTATTCTGTATCGGTATTGGTGCATCCCTACAAAGCTTTTTATTGTATTACCATTCTTTATTTGTTGAAACTGTTTGGAATTGTTTGTTGAATTAAAATAACCTTTAACACTGCATGAAATAATATTATACTAAAAAGATAAAAACCTCAGAACATTTGCTTTTATACATTTTGAACACATGTTTTCAAATGTAAGTTTAGCAGTTTTGCTTCTACTTAACTGAACTCAACAAACTCCACTAGAGTGGGATGTTTTGGTTTTAATTGCACTTTCGCTGATCCCAGTACAAACCACTTAGCGGTCGTGTTTAAACTGACAATCCTTACAAATGTTTTGACTCTCTCTGTGATGCCTTTCCTTTGGTTGTGTCAGAGCCCCCCAGCACGGTGCATCGGCCCCAGCCTCTCCCTCCCTCCTCGGGCCACCAAGCCAGCGGTGGTGGAGGGCAGGTAGAAGGAGGCTCTCCCTACTGCCTCGCCTCCGGACGACACTCCTTCTCAGGCTACTCGGATAGCTTTGTGAGCGCCGGAGGACCGGCCAATCACATGAACCCCGCCATAGGAAACGGACTCTCTCCACAGGTGAGCCTCAAATATGTGTATTTGAGCTGCTTAACGTCAGACATTAAATAAATGAAGAAAACTCAACGATGAAATTCTTAATTCTTAAACACAAGTATTTTAATTGAAAACTGATATTGGATTAATTTGATTTAAGAAAAACACAAAGGTAATACTAACCAAAAGATGTTTTTTGCAGTGTATTTATTTGACTGGAATACGACTTGTGTGTTTGACTCTAGAGACTGAGATAGTTTTACTTGCTTGGATAACACTCATGACATGCCACAAAGAGCTGGGCAGAATTACATTTGAGCATGATTTCAAAGAGTTGAACCCGGTTTGAGGTGCGTATGATTTACCCTCAGACACACAGCTTTACACAGTACATCAAGAGCTTTAAAAAAGTCAAACACTCTTCTCAAGTAATATTTCACCCAGGTGTGCAACACATAAATGCACACGCTCTCTCTCGTCTACTATAGGCCATAAACTCTACAATCACTCACTCCTCCGCAGTACTGGAGGACGGGTTCACTCACTGTTGGAGGATAAAAGTAAGATGACTCTAGAAGGACAGAGGACAATTGAGTGTGTGACAAATGAGAAGTGAAAAGACAATTACAGCCAATTATCCAGGCATGAAGTCCCAAGGTCTCTGCACCTAGACGGAGGGTACAACAGAGGAGACAGAGGAGTCAGAGACCCTAACAGGCAGAAAATGAGATTTCAGCCCGGCACAGTCTGACTCCTCAGAGAACAGAGGAGACACTCACACCAGCACACACATGCTCACAGGTCCACATAATTACAGGGACACACACACACACACAGTAGATAATTGATCAACTCCATGACATTTTGAGGATCAGTTAAGGATTTTGCAACATCTTTTACACAAATATTACACGACATGGTTGAGCAGCATGGCTAAGTCAACTTTTCAACCTTCGGTTTAGACTGGAAGATTGATTGCTGTATTTTTTATTATTAGGAGCAATTTTTATTCACAAATAAATTCACATCAGTGTTTAGCGTTTGGCCATTTTGTTGCACATGTTTGGGTCAATAGGCTTGTTCGAGATTAACTGTGCCTCACCTGGAAAGTAGACGAGATCAGACGGCAGCAGCAGGGGGCAAAACAAGTGACAAAAACCTTGGACAGTTTCCAGCAGCCTTCAAAGAATTTACAGGAAGTCACAGAAATTGTTACATCCTGTTAGATCTGTAGGCTACTTGTAGTTTGCAGATGACATTTGGATTTATTTATATATTTTTTGTAAATATTAGGGCTGTCAATCGATTAAAATAGTTAATCACGATTAATCGCAAATTAAATGCAAATTTTTGATCTGTTCAAAATGTACCTTAAAGGGAGATTTGTCAAATATTTAATCTCTTATCAACATGGGAGTGGGCAAATATGCTGCTTTATGCAAATGTCTGTATATATTTATAATTGGAAATCAATTAAGAACACAAAACAAATATTGTCCAGAAACCCTCACAGGTACTGCATTTAGCAGAAAATATATGCTCAAATCATAACATGGCAAACTCAACAGCTGTCAGTGTGTCAGTGTGCTAACTTGACTATGACTTGCCCCAAACTGCATGTGATTATCATAAAGTGGGCATGTCAGTAAAGGGGAGACTCGTGGGTACCCAGAGAACCCATTTTCATTCACATATCTTGAGGTCAGAGGTCAAGGGACCCCTTTGAAAATGGCCATGACAGTTTTTCCTCGCCAAAATTTTGCGTAAGTTTGGAGCGTTATTTAACCTCCTTCCCAACAAGCTAGTATGACAGACTGGTGCCAATGGATTCATTAGGTTTTTTTAGTTTCATATGATGCCAGTATCTTCACACTACAATTACAATTACACAGAAATTTAGGATTTTCTACAACAAGTGGTTTTGTTTGCAAAACTAAGAGCCAATCAGCTCTTTGATCAGGCGACAGCCAGGCGTTTCCCATCACCTAAAAACTGCGGCCGCCTCGATCTCGTGAGGTTATCGTCGCCCACGTGTGCATGACATCAGAGTAAGTCGGGATTGCGTCGGACACAAATCTAACACGCATGCATGGTGCAGCGATCGCCGGTGATCGATTCTCCGCAGGCCTTGGTCATCTCAACAAGCCTAATAAGTGTGTGTCGTGAGAGGATCCCCTTCGTCTGAAAATACTATTTGCCGAGTCCATCCTCATGCTTTTTTTTTACACGCTGAACAAGCATCGGACATGCTTTCAAACATGCAGAGGATACACTGCTGCTTGCATGAAACAGGAACAAACTATCCTCATGCATTTGTGCACAAACACTGCTACACACTCCCCGCTATGCCGTAGCCTCCAGGGAAGCTTCTCGTGATTGCATTCTTAAAATGTTTGCCTCGGCATTCCTCCATGTGAAAGCAAAGGTTATAATTTATTTGTATATATTTCATACGGCGGGGAAGGAATGTCCCGTCTCAGATGTTTCCCCCCCTCCGATCCCGACATTCTTCCACGCTAACTCCTGGACGCACTGATTCAGGCCGCTGGCAACGGCTGAGGTCCAATATGAAACACCCTGGATGGGTCGGCCAACAGGCATCTCCTGAGGCAGGGAGAGGCTCAGGAGAGAGGGATGCTGGGTAGGGGGTTGGCAAACAGACTAAAGCACAAGCACGAAGGTCACCAGTAGTTTTTAAGAGCATGCATCCCTCCTCAGTGAGACTTGTTTAAGCCAAAGCGTACTCTCTTTCTGTTTAAACCAAACTCTCCAAACGCAGGTTAATTTTTTAGGAAAACGTTACCGGGCATGAGAGGAAACACAACTCCCCTCTCCAAATCAACATGGACTCCTCCATTCACCTCCCCTACTTGGGAAATGATTTAAGCAGGACCATGTGTGTGTGTGGATGTAGAATAATATGTCACTTAGAGGGCCAAGAGGACCCAAAGAGCAGCGTACCTGCTTCTTATTAGGACAACTGGAGCAGCCTTGAGGCCTTTGCTCTGTTGAGAAGGAGGTGGGATATGATACATTTAGAGGTAGCAGATTCAGTTAGAGTTACTTTCATAAGTGATAAAGCCAGTCTCAATTTCTTATTAACGGTTTACTGAACGCTTTGATGATGGACAGGTAAAGTCAGCGAACGTTGAAGGGGGGTCGGTGGTATCAAGTCTGTTTTGAGACCAGTTGAAACGCTTTGCCCCACGGCTCTTTTCCGTCCTTTGCCGGCCAAGGAATATTCCCCCAAATTTGATTATCTGGTCGCTAATAAAGACCATGCAGGTCAAGAGCTAACGGATTTCTCAAACTGCAAATCTGGAGGTTGAACAGAGCCGAGCTCGCACAGACCTTTCTTTTGTGTTATCTTTGTCGGCATATCTTTCCCCGAGATAAGTTGTTATCTTGTGCCATGGGTTTTTTGGAGCGGTGTCAAAAAGGAATTTTAGAATAAGTGGAGCCGTGGATCTGAGACAAATTGCTTAATTCTTCCTCTTTGGTGCTATCTCTGTCTGGGACGGGCTTTCTGGGAGCCTTTTGATGTCCGCGACAGGGGGATTTCCTATGTGTGCCTGAGTGTGCGTGTGTGTTTGTCTCGGCGTCTACACACTGCTGTGCTTGTAGACAAAAAATGAGAGATATTTAATATATTATGAAGCCTTGTCAGAAACTAAAAACACAACAGAAAACACATCTTCCACATCGGATGCCCCACCCCTCTTGTCTTATTCATAAAACATATGTCCCCTTTTTTGCCGGCTAGGGTTAGGGCTGGTGCACAAAAACTGTAATTTTAAAATCACATTGCTGTGGTGAAATTCAGCCTGTTTTTCATAATTCCATTTATGAAGTCTACATGAGCATTTAAATGAAAGGTGACGAATCCATTGTCTTCTGCTCATTTTCAACACAAGTTAACTGTATTAGCTACCGCAGCGAGTCCTACTAACATTAGAGCCACTCGCAGTGCTCTGACAGTAGACAAAATACACCCCGAAACTAATTTAACTTCATTCTAGGGCTGTCAATCAATTCAAATATTTAATTGCCCATTTTTTATCTGTTCAAAATGTACCTTAAAGGGAGATTTGTCAAGTATTTAATACTCTTATCAACATGGAAGAGGACAAATATGCTGCTTTATGCAAATATATGTATTGATTTATTATTGGAAATCAGTTAACAACACAAAACAATGACAAATATTGTCCAGAGACCCTCACAGGTACTGCATTTAGCATGAAAAATATGCTCAAATCATAGCAAACTGCAGCCCAACAGGCAACAACAGCTGTCAGTGTGTCAGTGTGCTGACTTGACTATGACTTGCCCCAAACTGCATGTGATTATCATAAAGTGGGCATGTCTATAAAGGGGAGACTCGTGGGTACCCATAGAACTCATTTTCATTCACATCTTGAGGTCAGAGGTCAAGGGACCCCTTTGAAAATGGCCATAACAGTTTTTCCTCGCCAAAATTTAGCATAAGTTTGGAGTGTTTTCTATCCTCCTTAGAGTGACATTGTTGGTACCAATGGATTCCTTAGGTTTTCTAGTTTCATATGATACCAGTATCTTCCCTCTAGCTTCAAAACTGAAAATCACAAGTTGCGTCAATGCGTTAAGGAAATTAGTGGTATTAAAACTAATTTGTGTTATTATCGTGTTAACTTTGACATCCCTACTTCATTCCTTCTTTCTTTCCTTCCTATCAGGTGATGGGTCTGCTGAACCCGGGCGGTGTGCCACATCAGCCCCAGAGCGACTACGCCATCTCCCCTCTGACGGGCGGCCTTGAGCCCCCCGCTGGCATGGCCGCCAGCTGCAGCCAGCGCATGGATCACATCAAGGGCCTGGAGGGTCTCACCAGCGTCCCCTCCATGTCGGCTCTGCCCTCCCTGCCCAGCTCCCAGTCCTACTGCCCCCCCTCCTACAGCTCACCGGGCTACACCGTCGACCACGTGGCGTCCTACCAGTACGGCCAGTACGGACAAAGTAAGGTCAATAGACTTCTCCTTTTTATTCCCACCTTTTACTTCCACACCTGCACGAACAAATTAAAAAATTCATATCATATGTAATGATAATTAGGGCTGCCCCCTCTTAGTCGTTTAGTCGACTAATCGGTTGTTTTGGTTTAGTCAACCAAGATTAGTTGTTTTTTATGCTTTTTTCATGCTGAATGACTTATTTCCAAGAAACTTATGAGCACATCTCCATTAAACACAAGATTTTAAGTGGTGCTTTTGTGGAGAAAATCAGTTTCACAGATCTGTCGATTAAATCAACTAGCCGATTAGTCGACAAAATAATTTCTTTGGTCGAGAACAACCTCAATGATACTTGTTTTTTTTTAAAAAAACTACCTTTATAGAGCAGTTCATAAAAAAACCCAGCAAACATCAGCAGCAAAAGGAATAAAAGTAACAGAGTATCAGGAAGAATCAGAAAAATATTCTATATACATTATATAGCAGACTCAGATTCTCCATCCATATTCCACACTTTTAAGCGTCTAACAGCAAAGACATTTGACTGTTGGCCTGCACCATCCAGTGATGGAAGAAATATTAACCGGGGGTTATGGATGGAAATGAGCTTTAGCTTTATCTGGTGCAATAAATGTATTGTGCATTATCCTTAATAAATAAATAAATAAATAATTAAAGTTGTTGCTGGTCGAGCAGGAGTTTTTTAGAAGAATATTTATCATATTATTTTTATTGTTGTTATTATTATTATTATTATTATTATTATTATTATTTGGGCATGTTATGCCTTTCTTTTACAGTGATAGTGGAGAGAGACAGGAAATGTGGGGTAAGACATGCAGCAAACGGTCGGGGCCAGCCGGGAATCAAACTGGGGACCCGTGTGGTTAAACACTCGGCTATCGGGTCGCCCGAGGTGGATCGGATTTAAACTACCATGTATACTCCTGGGAAGTGTAACCTAAAACAATGTGTCATATTTTATAAGCTCATTATATCCATCCGTTGCATTCTTTATGATTTGGAGGGTTGGACATCATTGAACACTCGCAGACAAGTACATTGGTATATTTTTTATTTATAAAGCGATACTAGATCAACTTCCATCTCACCTCGGTACCCTCCTCTGTCTTAGCTCTGGTAGTTACCAGCTACGCTCCTCCAAGTTGTTGCCTGTTAATGTATCCCGAGTTTTGACAGATGTGGGGAAAACGGCATTTTCCTACTTTGCACCTTGGGCGTGGAATAATTTACAAAAAGACTTCAAATTAGAACAATGTATATCCATTGATGAATTCAAGGGGATCATAAAGAATGTGATGATAAGGGCATGTGGTTGTTTTTCTCAAGAGGCCAGTGTGTTAAACAGCTGTTCTTCTGTTTTATGTGAATTATTGTATATCACGTTGTATATTTTTTATTGTGTTGTGATTTTGTTTGGCTGCTACCACAGCCAAGTCAAGTCAAGTTTATTTGTATAGCCCAATATCACAAATCACAAATTTGCCTGAGGGGGCTTTACAGTCTGTACAGGATACGACACCTTCCGTCCTTTACAGTACGACCCTCTCGTCGGATAAGGAAAAACTCCCCCCCCAAAAAAACTTTTAGACCTTTTAAACCCTTTTACAGGTCTCTCTTGTAAAAGAGAATTTTTTTATCTCAGTGGGAATTCCTAGTAAAATAAAGGTTAAATAATATTAGAATAAATAAATAAATAATATGGTTTGTAAGTAAAATATTAATTTGCAAAGTAACTCGTAACTGTAGCTCTCAAATAAATATAGCGGAGTTAAAAAAGTACAGTATTTTCCTCTAAAATGTAGTGGCATAGAAGTATGAAGTGAAGCCAAGTACCTCAAAATAGCACTTAAGTACAGTACTGAAGTAAATATACTTAGTTACGTTGCACCAGTGCTACTATCAGTTGATTCCATTCACACCGACTGCACTTAGTTTATAATCTTTAGGTGATGCTTGACATGCTTTAAAGAATGGGACACATTTTGTGTCAGTAGGTTTCCTGACATGAAAACATAAATCATATTGAATAGGGAAGTGCTGATGATCATGTATTTCAGATAAATCATATTGTTCTGCAGTTCGATAGTTCTTCTCAGCCTGTTCCTGAATTAGAAACCTAAATGTGAAGAAAGCAATGAGTGGAAATGGAGAAAAAAAACACTGACATAGCTTGATTTACACACAGCATAAAGATAACGGTCATTACGCAGCTATAGCTTGATTCAGTGATGATAAGAACAGTTTGTAATGATGTGAATAGTTTTACAAAGCGTTACAGTAATTGTGCGGCTCTCGCAGTTGCTGTCAAAATCTTTAAAAAAAATATTTTGGAGAATATGCTTGTCTCAGGGCTTAAAAAAATAAAAAGACACAGGATTGTTTTTTTAAATCTATGACCTTAAGCAATTTGAAATGCAAACCGCTGACTGGTTTCAGTGAAAGACGTTGAAAATCTAAACCAAGTGAGCCGATGCAGTGTATGATTATCAGGCGTTCTGGTAGTAAGACACATAACTTGTAACTGCAGACTCCTCGCTTTGATGGAAAAAAAAGCTGACAACACAACGCAGGTCGCTGCAGGTACTGCTTGTTAAAGGCAGCGAACATTTTTTTCCGGGTCCAATCATGCAGTCTCAAGTGTTGGGGTTAATTGTGCAGATCTGATTCCATCTGTGAAGCGATCAGCCGAGCGCTGATACTGAAATCTGCGGTTAGGTACGCTGTGTAGAGTCGGCTCCCATCAGCGGTGCCTGATGGCCCTCCTCGGACTGGTTGCCCTCAGAGAATACCTACCTGTCCAGCAGTGACACTTCACATTACTGTTACTTTAAGGGTTAAGATCAACTTCAAACAAATCTCCGTCGAACTTTGGAAGTCGTTATCCGTCACAGCGTGATTACAGCGGCCGCCGTTTCCAATTTTGGTCCACAGGGGGTTGACCAATCAGGTTCATCCACTGACCTTGTAGCAACCTCGAGACAACCCTTCAAAGAAGCGTGGCAGCGCTCCAACGAGTCTGACTGCATGTAGCTCCGTGTGTATCAAATGAATATCTGACTTAATATCCGAGAGCGGCGAACGTCTAATGAAATATCTCGGTCAGATATCGCAAAGCGAACAGAATAAAGAATTAGTGCGACACACATGAAAAACCTCGAGCATGTGGCACTGTGCAACCACGACAGCACACGCACTCACATACACCTCCACAGCGTTGCAAGCCCGAGCAGTCCATCTTGATGTGATTAATCAGTGCGACTGGATAGCCGGTGTGCGGTTGGGTTTGGAGCTGCAGAGGAAAGGTCCTTTCTGGGGGTGGACGGATCCTAATAGCCTCTGGCAGGGCGGCTATTAGAAACAGGTGCTAGGACTGAGGTCAGCTGGGGAGGCAGTGTTGGAGGCTCCAGGTTCCAGTGGAAGAGACCGGTCCACACTGCTGCTCAGTTTTGACGACATACACTGGACTGCCTCTCGGAAACTAAAGTGGTAATCCATGAAATACTTTGTTTGTTTTTATTTAGGTAACGTCTGTGTTGCTAAGCAGGCCGTGCTGTGGTGTTTCTGCTCAGCACTTTGCAGCGGTCACTTGTCAATCAGTGCGCCCAGTTCAGTTTTGAGTCTTTCTCTTTGGATTTTCTGTTGATGAAGTCTCTTTACCTGTTTAGCCACGGTTAAGTCTTCCTGAAACAGAGACATGAAACACATTACTTCCTGTTCATCAGAGCAAATATCTTCAACCACAATTAGTGTTAGAGAGTACCTGTTTAAAAAAACGTGTGTTTATTGCTCTGTTTGGGGCCTTTTTACAGTCTGTTTGCACGAAGAGGTATATGAATGCCACGATAATGCTCAAGGCGTTTAACGTGCAGTACGAACGCCTTTCTTGCTTTTGACGTGTCATCTGTACGCCATGTAGTCTGTACTGCATCCAATGTAAAGCGTGTAAATATGCTACGCTCAGAACTAGTGACGTAGAATAAAAAGGGAGAAACACCGCTTATGGTGTGCGGGACGGGAGGTAGTTGGTCCAACAAACATGAGTTTCAACCAGGAGACCATTGTTTCGTTTTCTAGGTTTACGTTAGTGACGTTTATAACGTGTTTTCCGTACTTATGTAACTTAGTTTTGTACTTATTTTAAACCCAACCATGACGTTTCTCCTAAACCTAAATAAGTGGAATTGTTGCCTAAACCTAACTGCGGACGTTAACGTGGTTTTGTTGCGTGGTGTAAAAATGACACACGAAAATCAGCCTACAAAGGACAGGCGTTAAGGCTAAAATGCATCCTCATGTCCGTGTAATTTTGTGCTATTTATACGCCTTCCTGTGAGACCGGGTTGCTTTTTTTAACGGCTCAAAATCACACTGATACTTCATGACATCTACTTGCCTATAACAATGACTCTGAAGTGATGACATGTTTCGGAAAATGCACATACGTATCACTTTTGTTTTGGGTCTCCAGACTCCAGCTGTAAAACATGGTTAAATACACTAGATGATCTTCATCTACTCTGTATCAGTGACTGGTGTTGACTGGACTTTTTACACAGCATGCACTACTCCTAATCCTACTACCTAATCCATTCATTTGAATTTCTCTTATTGGAGTTGTGTAACAGTTTGTTTTGGTGTGATGACAACACTTTAAGGTCATTTCAGTATTTTGTCACATTATCAAATGTGCAAGATCAGTTTGTGGTAAAGGAAAGGGTTACTACTTCAATACACATTTTGATAAGGTCAGGGGAAAATAAAACATATTTTAACTAACTAGCTATATAAAAGGTGGATTTAAATTAGTATTATTATTTTACACATACACATCTATAATTTAAAAATATTAGAAGATGTGTATTTTATAGCCTGATTCCAGTATTTTTTTTTACTAAACATTTTTAAATTGTACTACTTTAAGGTCCATGGGAAAAAAACAATTGAATAGCTTACACACTGCAGGACTCCAATGTTCATTCATTTCTTCCATAGTTACGTTTCGAGCAATCTCCCCGCATATCTCCCCGCTGTGTACACGTATAGATATATACACATGCACACACATATAACAACATTGTATATGTGTATGTGCATGCATGACATTAATTTTTATATATAATTTATAATATATA
>CAKAOI010028442.1:27543-42898 GCA_916701655.1 Sebastiscus albofasciatus
TACACATGAAAACTATTAGGAGGAAAACACTCAATAGGGTGGTCTTGACCACCGTTGGGCTTTTAGGCTGTCATCAAGTATGGGACAATACTAAAGAGACACCTTTATTTGTCCTATATATAAAAAAAGGTGCAATAACTTCAGCTAGATGCCGACAGTAAAGAAACCATACGTGCGACAGGTAATACAATACATAGAGGATATGAATGACAAGTAGTGGGTGAAGAGAGTCACAAAAAAGGGTGAATGTCCATACCATTTTAAGGCCTATAAATACATAAAATAGAAATTATTTAGAATTTCTTTACCAGATTTGTGTTGCCAGCAGTGTAGAGGAGGCTTTAACGCAGCTTTTAGACCATGTTGGGAAAAACAATTCACTGAAAACATAAGTGAACACTTAAAATACATATATAAAGTTCACATAACTAAAGCATTTTAGAGGCGTTTTTGTTGTCTGGAGGTGGGGACTATATGGGGAGTATTATGTAGCATGCATACTATATAAAATATATGATATAAGATTCTTCTTCTGAGTGTGAAAGCGGAGGCATCCTCACACTTCTGTTCTCCCTCCATTGACCTTACACCCCAAACTACTGTTAGCACATGCTATGCTAACAATAGCCACATGTTAGTGGAATGCCACGCTAAAACATGTGCCTAAAATTTATTACGGCCATATATCTCTTTTATATCTTTCCACCTTATTTTTTAAATCCCTTTTCACTTTCAATTTAACAACTGTTTCATCCCTTCTTTTACAGGTGCCCTTTCTTATCTGAGGCCTGAAATCACCTGAGGACTTCATCACAGAGGGACATTTTGTGTGTGTGTGTGTGTACAGCGATGGAAATCTTTTAATATCTGGACCAAAATTTTATTTTGCTACCAGTCACCAGGACACATTATCTACTGCAGGACGTTATATTATTAATTCTTGTTGGAGAAATGGACAAAAAAAATAAAGAAGAAGGGACCACAAGAAGGAATATCAGACCAAAAACTGTTGATTGACTGTGAACAAACAAACTGTTGATTGACTGTGAATATTGCATCGGTATTGTAGATGAACGGCAGAGATGTCAGCGCTTAATGAGGTTGGTGCAACGGAGCTCTCTTTACCATGAAGAGGCACTTTCCAGGCGACCCTAGTGACCAAACGCCACTCTGCCTGTGGGGTCTTTGTGAGGACAACAAATCCAAATCCTCTCCGACATAATCTGCCAGCCTTGCCTACATGTTTACATATCTTAGGGCCACATGAGTGCATACTAAATTCCATGTATCCCCAAATTGTATCTGCTGAAAGGGGAAAAGAAAAGGGCTTTGTTGATTTTTTTTTTGCATTTATTTGAGATCTCTGCATCCCACACATGGAGAGACATTCCAGAGACAGAGAAAACAAACGTGAGCGAACAAATCTGTGGGTTTTATTGTATCAGAAACTCTAATGTACACCACAGCTGTACTGCAGTTAAAGTTCATTCAAACATTCCTCCTACCTCCACCCCCTCTCCCTCTCTCTCTCTCTCTCCTCTCGCCTTTCTGTCTTACTCCTTCTGTCTCATTGATGTTTCGGACGGTGAGGCAGGGATCCCGGCCTTTTGTAGTTTTAGAGAGGAACTCGGAGGAGGTCAGGAGGTGACTTTAGGGAAAGTGACAGATGAGAGAGCAGTAGAGGAGGGCGGCGGAGAAGTGGCTTTAAAGGAAGAGGGGTGGGGGGGGGATAGGCAAGATCGATCACAGGGTTAAAAAAAACCCTTTAAAGATCCTCTCCCGGCGAGAAAAAGCCACCAGGTCACAAGTCACGACCGAGAGACACTTGAGAAACCGAGAGTTTAGACTAAAGACAGCCATTCTCCCAGCTGACCAGAAGTGCAATATCATGTATCTTAGAGTCGCCATTAAAACAATAATAAAAATCAAACGTGCCTCTTAAAGTCTTACGAAACTCTTTGGATTCTTTCTCTGGATCTAGTTTAGGACTTTGCAAAGGAGCAACACATGTGCCTTTGAAGGCTTTTGGGTCCAAAACAAATACGAAACATTGTTAATCCCGCTGTCATAGCACACTGAGGACCACATTTGTAAGGACTTAAGTCAGTGTAGTGTCACGAGGAGCAGAATGAATCAAGGGAATGCCAATGGAAACAGAAAGTTACCAGGAATGACAAAGCCAAAACTGTAGTTTATTTTTTTTTGTGTTGCTTGGGACCCTTTTTTTTGTTTCCATTTTGCATAAAAATATTGATTAGGTTTCTAACGCATTCCGGACATATTTATTGTCTTCTGTATGTCAAAAGTGTAAAAAATTCCCCACAATGTACAAGTGAGTGGCAATACTTTACCCATCAAACAGAGCGCCTCCATACGCACTCTTGTTTTGTACATCTGTCTATGTTCTTTTCATTCCTTTTTGATATATTTTTTTGTATTATTTGACAAAGCGATATGACATAACGTCACGTGTACAAGCGCATTATCACTACTATTTATAATAAAATAAAAATTCTGAAAATAGCTGCTTCTGTTTTGCTCATTTTTGTTTTGTTCATTACTAAATAGAGCCTTTGTGTTTATTTATTGCCAGAAGAAGAAAGCGATTCCAGTGCACTCGGAGACAAATGTGTACTTTTGAAGGCGCTCATGTGAACCCTCCAACCAAAATAGGCCCGGCCAAACGGGCGTCACCAGACGTTTGATTTGACGCTGAACACAACAGGCTTTCTCACAGACGGCTGTAAACGCTCAGACATCTGCATTGGTGTGTATTAATACCCCGGCTGCCCCACCATCCCCCCGCTACTGTAACAAACTGACTTTTGTTTAACAACCTCTCCGATGAAGAGCCTTAAAGCGTTTTGGACAAACAGCACACCCAGGCCCTCCAAAAAACCTCTGCAACCCATCCACCCTGCTTACACACACACACACACACACACAGAGGGCCCACTCTGTGTGTGTTTGTGCACCACATGCATTCATACATTATGTTCACATATAGTGTTGTTTCTGTGTGTGTGTTCATGCAGCCTGAGGGTATTAAGCCTAATTATAACATTCTTCTGATTAATCGTGTCTGCTCGCAGGCCTTGGCGAGGGGTGGGGCGCGGCGCTGTGCGCAGCTCGTGCAGCGGGACCACACACTCTATAAATAAAGTCTAAGTCAATAACAACGTCAAGGATCACTCATAGTCTTGTCGGCTCTGTTTGCTAAGTCTGAATAATTCAGCCAATGAGGGGACACCCGAGACACACACACACACCAACAACACACCCTGGAAAAAGTACAAGCGCTCTAATCACCTGCGGATACACACGTTGGCATACAGATGTGAACATGTAGGTACATTTGGGCGCACACACACACACACACACACACACACACACACACACACACTGTTTGCTTTCTTAATCAGTCCGCACCATTAAAGATGAAGACAAATCACACCTGCAGAATTCCAACGCTAAGACATTACTTTTATTAATGAACCCTCCCGTGCACTGAAAAGGCTATTATTTCTTTAATACACCCCAGAGTGTAGTTAAATGGAACTATTTTAATGGTATTTCATACCGCCTGCCTCTGATAATGACAGATTTTTTGGATTGTCGGACCCTCGCCTGGCAGCAGGTCTTTTTGCTCCACACACACACACACAGCTATATTCAAATAAATCCAAATTAAATAAATAAGAATTATTTTTTCTAAATGAAAAAAACAGAAACATAAGCCTTTGGCGTTGGCCAGGTGGGCTTGTTAGCCTTGTGAATGTCTTCAACAATAAATGTTTGATTCAATGTTTGTTTTTTCTTATGTTTTTTTGTTTTAGGTTCATAAATCAGTAAAATTAGTATCACATTTACACAACTTACAGAACACTTGACTTGTAGATGTTTTATTTCGCTTCTTATTTTATTGTTGGTCATTGTTGCTTTTTATTAGGGCTGTCAAAGTTACCGTGATAATAACGGAAATTAATTTTAACAAACTAGAAAACCTAAAGCATCTGTTGGTACCACCCATGTCATACTATCTTGTCGCGAAGAAGGCTAAATAACGCTCCAAACTTAGGCTCAATTTTGGCGAGGTAAAACTGTCATGGCCATCTTCAAAAGGGTCCCTTGACCTCTGACCTCAAGATATGTGAATGTAAATGGGTTCTCTGGGTACCCACGAGTCTCCCCTTTATAGACATGCCCACTTTATGATAATCACATGCAGTTTGGGGCAAGTCATAGTCAAGTCAGCACACTGACACACTGACAGCTGTTGTTGCCTGTTGGGCTCCAGTTTGACATGTTATGATTTGAGCATATTGTTTTATGCTAAATGCAGTACCTGTGAGGGTTTCTGGACAATATTTGTCATTGTTTTGTGTTGTTAATTAATTTCCAGTAATAAATATATACATACATTTGCATAAAGCAGCACATTTGCTCACTCCCATGTTGGTAAGAGTGTTAAATACTTGACAAATCTCCCTTTAAGGTACATTTTGAACAGATAACAAATGTGCGATTAATTTGCGATTCAATATTTTAATCGATTGACAGCCCTAGTTTTTATATATATTTATGTAATATTCATATATACACCTATCACTACGTGTGCAGATAAAACCGGAGGCAAATTCCTTGTATGTATGTACTGTTTGTACATCCCTCATTTGTCTGTTGACTCAACGTTCCCATCTGTGTGAAATCCATAGGAGTTGGATTGTTGGCTCTCTGCTGTAGTTATTTATCAAGATGTTAATGAATTAAATGTTCTGCATAGTGTGAGGTGATGCTTTAAAGACTCTCCCGCTGCTGACACAAATATAATCCTGCTGCGCTCGTGTGAAATAAATGTAATAAAATGTAAGAAGTAGAAACATGTCTAATGTGAAACTCCACATACTCAGTAAGTCACTCTCTGTCTCTGTCGTTCTCAGACAGACACACACATTGTATAACCATGTGATCCAGTAACTCACATCTTAGACAACCCCCTGGGTTAAAGAATTTGTTTTTTTCCTCAGTGTTGTGATCTAACATGACCTCCAGATCACGCCAGCAGCTGCTTCTGTCATTCTCACTATGTTAAATGTGCGTGTGTGTGTGTGTGTGTGTATGTGTGAACCCTTTCTGATTGTCTACATCTCTACCATGTGTGCTGCGGCTATTTGTTTTGGAGCACTCAGTAGATAACGCAAAAATAGTGATGTATTTAGAGAGTGTGGTTGGCACAGTAGGTTTTCAGTTTGAATCGGATGACCAGCCGGCTGGTGTTTGCATGTTCTCCCCGTGTCTGTGTGAGTTTATCCCATGCAGATGTTCTGGTTTCCTTCTACAGTCCAAAGACATGCAGTATGCTGTGTGTAACATGAAAACTCCTTAAAGATGAATGTGAATGTGTTCATGAACAGAACAAGCAGTTCAAAAAAGAATGAATGGACGCATACACTCATTATCATGTGATATAAATTTGTAGTAAACATCTTTTATTAAATTTGCAGAGAAAATGTGACTCAGCCTAAGTCATGGTCTGCTTGTAACCAAACCAACCATAGCTGGCTGACCAATATCTAAACATGCAATACTGTTGTGAGGTTGAGAAACAAATGTTTATTTAGAAAGTATTATTTCTCTCTCTTACAGTGACAGCAACCACGAGTCCAGTTACGGGCCCAGTCTATTTCTACGTGTGTAGTGTAACGTTGTAACTGTAACATGTTCTCATCTTAACTCGTAACATACGGCTAATTTGTCAAGCCCCTTGGCGTCACTTTAGGTCAGCCCGTTCGCAGGAAAGGGTGCATTAATGCCATGATTATGCACAAGGTGTTTAGTGCGCAATAAATACGTCTTTCTTGATTTCCACCATTTCAGGCATTTGTACGTCATGTATAAATGCATATAAATGCTACAGTCAAGACTTTGTGACGTAGTTTGAGCGATCGACTGCTTATAGTGGACTTTTGACCAGGAGACTCATGTTCAATACTGTTGTTGACTGGTTGTTTTGCAAGCTACGTTAGTGATGATTGTGACGATTGTCACATGTTTTTTATTGACGTTTGTGATGTGTTTTCCGTAGTTGTTTCCGTACGAGTTTTACTTAGTTTACCTACTTATTTTAAGCCCAACCATGATGTTTTCCCTTACCCTAACTAAGTGGTTTTCTTGTCTAAACTGCAGCCATTTGGCGTTTACGTTAAAATGCATACTCATGATACACGGAATGTCTGTGTAATGTTGTGGTATTTAATACGCCTTCCTGTGAGACCGGGTTGCTTTAGGTTTAGGCAACGAAAAGATATGTTTTGGAAAAAACTTCATGTTTGGGCTTAAAACTACTACGTTTGTACAGTGAAAATGAACAACCCGGTCTCACGGGAAGATGTACAAACAGCACAACATTACACGGACTGTCTGCGTGTCATGAGGACGCATTTTAGGCTTTTCGTGCGTCCTTTGTACGCCTCTTTGCACATGTCATTTGTACTCCATGCAACAAAACTTCGGTAACGTCCACAGTTAGGTTGAGGCAACAAAACCACTTAGTTAGGTTTAGGAAAAACGTCACAGTTGGGCTTAAAATAAGTAAGTAAAATATGTACGGAAACAACGTAAATAACTACGGAAAACACACCAAGCATGTCACTAAAAATGCGTGGCATATTTACGTGGATGCATTTACATTGCAGTCAGTACAGACTACATGGCGTAGGCTACAAATGACACACCAAAACCAAGAAAGACGTTCTTATCGCATGTTAAATGCCTTGCGCATTATTGTGGCATTCATGCGCCTTTTTGTGCGAATGGGCTGGAGTTAAATTGAACGTTGTGAACGCGGGACACCAACGAACAGCTGATTGTAACGTGAAAGTGAAACTTAACGCAAGGCACATGAACTACGTCACCACACTCCCGGCGCACTTTCTCGGAGCGTTTCCTGTTGTCGCGGATGGGTTAGAAATGTAGTTTATGGAAAGCCTGGTGCGTGTCATACTAGCCTTGTGTGGTGGTATCATACGCCAACGGCGGTGGCAAAGTGTCGGTATTTGACACCCTGGGAATGAGAATGTGCTGCCTATGTTTGTTTGTTTTGTATTTCAGTGTTTGCCTTGTTATTAATATACATTGCAGCTCCACTGTATAACTATAAGTACATATCCGATCAGTCCGCTTCTTTCTACCCAGGAGGTAACCAGGTGGAAGGAAGTGTTTCGGGGTGTCTCATACATACCCGAGCCTGCCATGCAACCCCTGTACACACACTTAACCCCTGACACTCCCCAGCGTTCACACACTCTGTCATCACAGGTCCCGGCTGCTGCTGACCTGAGCACTAACACATGCTGGGGACAACTTAACCTCTGGACCTCCAGACGGAAAAACACATCGACGGAGGAGAGAGGGAGGGCATCTGAGCAGGAGGAGGGGGGTGACAGGAACAGACAGAGGAGGATGAAGGATCAGTGTGTGTGTGTGTGAGACTGGCAGACAGCCAACAGATGATACACAACTGTAAAGTGACACGCACATGCTTTCATTTGTTAAATATTCATGTCTTGTCTCCGTCTACACAATATATCTCTTTTGTCATGTGAAAGCTGTCTACACAAATTTGGTTCTTTCTTTTTCTTTTTCCAGACTTTTACTGGAATTATTAACATCCAATTACGCTACATTTATTGCTTTACTGCTGCAGTTCCCCTGTGGGAATCAATAAAACTTCATTATCATGATCTAATTCATTTTAACTAAAAGAAACACAAAGAGAAATATTGTGTCCTGTGTGTGGGAAAATTGTTAACCAGCAACCCAGTCGCCAGAAAAATGATTGTGTAAACGCAATAGATATGCTCTGAATATTGAATTTAGCCTTTAAATGTGTATTAGCTGTCTTTTAGGCTACTTGGGGGCAGCGTAAACAAGCTGAAAACTCAACTGTAACCTTTTAAATTGGGGAACTTGTTAGCAAACAGTTGCTTAGACCTGTTCAACATACAGCAGATATGGTCGTGTCTGAAGGGGAACCAGAAAATTGGGGAAACTCTCACTAGATGATTAAGGTTAGGCATTGATCTCAAATAGTTAAAGTTAGGATAGGTCATCGGGCAGCGAAGTTTTTGCAGATTTCAGATCAGAATTTGCAATTTGCGGGTTACCTTCTAGACATGACCAGCAGATATGGGGCAACATTAGCATTCATTTGGAGTCGTGTTTCTGGCCACCTGCTGGAAGTACGTCCAATATTCACTCTCATCTATTGCTTAGTTTTTGCTTTCTTTAGCTGCTAAATGCTAATGTAGAGTATTCACCAGCTAGTCGCTAACGTTGTCCGTCTGCAGTTTGGTGCTGGGCAGATTATGCACAGTTTGTATGGCCTAAACAAACAAGATATAATGTGTTAATTACTTTAGAGGTGCTGGTAGAGTGCTGCAGGGATGACGTATTTTTGTACGTCAACCAGGAAGTTAGCATCGTTGTGGTTCCCTCTACAAAAAGCCAATGAGATTTTTCCATTGGCTTTTGGATTATTGCAGAAAATAAACTCTGTGGCAAACAAACGTTTGATACTTACACGTTTTGTTCAACAAGGTAATCTCCACAAATGAACACAATTTTATGACTTTTTAAGTGTAAATGCAATCGGCAGAAGTAAAAAGCTAATGTTAGGCTATAAACAAACACCACAGTTGCATGAATGCGAGTATACACAACGGAGCTGTAAAGGAGGACGAGTCGGCGTGATGACGTTTAGTAGTCTCATTTAGCTGCTTGTTAGCAACCGCCTTTTTTAAGACATGTAAAAGCTTCAAAGTTCACGAGATGGATATGTACTGTCATATCGTTGAACAAAATGTTAATCTCTTAATCTTGTGTTAACTACAGACCTTATTTCAGGCAAACTAAAAAAAAAAACATTCAAAAAACCCATTGACTTCCAGACAAGGGAACCGGAAGTGCTACAATGCTAAGTCATTTCCGGGTTTTAGGACTCATTCCTGTAGCAGTCTACATTCACTCTCACTTAGTTTGGTATGTGAGGTATCATTCTTCTCGTCTAACACATGGCAAGAAAGTTAATAGGCTGAACATTTGATTCCTTCACTATAAAAATGATAGCAACTTTAAATACATTGCTTCCTTGTTGCACTGCTGCCCTCATGGATTCTCAGAGTTCTGCTGTAGGCTGTAAATATTTTGGTAAAACTGAGTGTTTGGAACAAACTGCACATGGAAGGAGAGTTCAAAAGCGGTTCATAATGTAGAAATAGTTTGACAATTTTCTAAACATGTTTTGATACCTTTTTTCCATCAGGAAACCTTGGAGGCAGTTGCCACGACCTGAGTCCAAGCTGACCACAGCTGCTGCTCTATGTGAGCGAGGAAACTACCGACCTGTTACCGCCATTCAAGCCAACAGTGGGTGAGTGTTTCATACTCAAATAACAGATTTTGTGTGGAGTATCATGGGTAGTGCACGGCAGCCAAGAGACTGTTTTGACAACAGTGGAGCCGAGCAAAAAATACCAACCGAACAGCAGGACGGACTCGATTCAGATTTTATGGAATCACATGATGAGTGAGACATTACATGATCGAGGGGATTGCAGACAACAATATGTACAGTGTTTTTGTGAGTCAGCGGAAGCAATATAGCCTACAGTGTGTAAGTTCCAGCTCGCTATAAAGGCAACAGACAACTGGCCGACGGTGATGCAGATCAGAGAGAAAGGCAAGGGGGCTGGAGGAATGAAGTCAGACAGGAATTTGTAGGAAATGACGGCTAGCAAAACAAAAGCAAAGTGACTGCATCAATACGAGCGCTGTGCTGCTCTTCAGCTGTGTGCTGGCACTGCTTTTATAGGACTTACTAAAATTTATGATTGTGACTTAATTATTTTAAAAATGTTGGCAGTTTCATAATGAATGTTTTGTTTATCTCTGTGGAAGATATCTGACATTTGGTTCCCACTTCTAACAAGGCTTGTGAGCCAATAATATGACGACATTGGTATCAGGTGGTATCTTTGGGTCGTCAGTTAGTGTGGAAGAAAACTGATAAATGGCTGTGATTGACATGATAAGATAAGTGCCTGGCAACGACTTGTTGTGAAGTAACTGCAATACAATGGGAGAGTGAGAATGTGACATCTATAGTGGCTGAATGTTATCATTGTTATCAATAGCACCTCAATAGCATGTGTGTGTGTCAGTGTTCAGAGACTAAACGGTGACTTCAGGGCCTCCTGTGTGCAGCACTACATTTGACTTAATGTAGGAACAATGTTCATATCATGATAGGCTACAATAACATGCCACAAACATTTAATGCGACTAGGTGATGTTTTTGAGAATTGATTGCAAGCAAAAACAAGAAAGCACTGAAAACATCAGAAGTTAAAACAGACTTCCTGGTAGGGCTTATTTCTTTCTAATCTCTCCTGACAGTCATCTGGACCAACATAGAGACATCTGTCGGCAAAACCCTGCTCATGTGGATTTGCTTCTTTACCATGGCTCCTACTTACAGACTTTTCACTCGGCTTATAGGGAAAATCAGCAACAATTCATATCTGTTTTTCTACTCCATCTCCCACTGGTAATAACCATTCAGTACCCAGTTTGTCTGTTTCTGTTAGTAGGTCTTTCCTGGATATAAAAACGTCTGGGTCACAGGAAGTTATGCATTTTATGTTTGGGATTTGTTGGGATTTCATGAACAGTAACAGTAACTACGAGCAGACTAAGAACTACTTAAACTGCATCGAAAGAATAAAGGAAACTACAAAACAAAGACCTGTGGGTTTTGCTGAATTGCTGGCAGCCACATTTAGACAAGTATCTGTCCAAATACATGTGACAATATGGCTTTAATGCCTGTTTGAAGTGGATGCCAGTCTTTGTCAGGACTTACATCATTGTAATTTTATGAGAGAAGACCATATGACTCATGTGAGACACACAACAAACCCCCCATCGTGTAACAGTCAGCAAATTAAAAACAAGAAGGCTTTACAATTGTGGGCAACTCCAGGGTCTGAAAAGTGAGGCCAATGCTGAAGTTCCTTAAACTGTCATTCTTTCTAACGGCCAGCAGGGGGCGACTCCTCTGGTTGCAATAAGAAGTCTGATTGTATAGAAGTCTATGAAGAAATGAGCCTACTTCTCACTTGATTTATTACCTCAGTAAACATTGTAAACATGGTCTCAATCACTAGTTTCAAGTCTTCTTCAATACAGAATGATGTTCATTTAGTAAATTATGGTCCCATTTAGAGTCATATAGACCATAAAGCAGGGGATGCTTTAGGGCGAGGCTACCTTGTGATTGACAGGTCGCTACCACGGCGTTGTCTGGTCTGGGAGTTGTCATGATGTGTTTTCAGTTCATGAAAGTTAAGTATAACTTTTTGGTCACCTAAAAATTTCTTTTTCAGCATTCGGTTGTACTTAGCTCCACCCTCTCGTGCCACTTCTGGTTGCAAAAAAAACAAGATGGCGACGGCCGAAATGCCCAAATCAAGGCTTCAAAACGGCAATCCACAAACCAATGGGCGACGTCATGGTGACTACGTCCGCTGCTTTCATACAGTCTATGGTAATCATGCCAAAGAGTATATATTGTCATTTGAACAATGTGGTCACAGTTTGACTTAAGCAATAAGGCAGTAAAAAAAAACACAGCAAAAAGAAGATAAACATGTATGTTGCAGTGTTTTTAGTTCAGAACAGTAAAATGTTGACTGCGTGTTATATTGCACAGTATAAGTAAAGCTGTTGAAACCTCTCTGTACAGTGTATACAGGCCATAACTGTCATATGAATGACATGAATCCAATCCAGTAGTCAATATCCATTCATAATTCATGCTATTTATTTGCCTTTGTCTTTCCAGTGGCTCTGTGGTGTTGCTGTATGATTGACAGGGCCTGTGAGTGCATATCTGAGACTTTATGAGTGCATCTTGGGCGCAGATTGTGCAACAGCATCGCCTGCGAGTTACACAGCCAATGCAGCGAGGGTTTGGCCGGGAGTCTGAGGACAAACTGGCAACCCTGTATTTGTGGTTACGTCATGTTGGCGAGTGTGAAAGCTGAAAAGACAAGAGAAAGAAAGTGAGTGATTAAGATGCAGAGTGAATTAAGAGGAAGAGAAAGGAAAAACAACACAGAGAGGAAAGTTGGTTGTAATTTGCACACACATCCTTCCATAAGGGCGTGGTACGGAGGGCTTGTGGCATTTGAGGTAAAATTGGTAATCCCTGAGAGAAAGCAAAGGCAGAGGAAAAGACAAAGATGGCTTTGCAGAGTAACTCCCAGATCAAGAACAAGAAGGGATTTGGTAAAGCAGATTGACAGAGGCAGATGTAAATGATGGCCAACATTTCTTAGAGGATTCTACCTACTCAGAAAAATATAGCGTCTCTGCAGAGCTAGTCAGTCGGATGGGAGAGCGGTGGGAGCTGGGAGGTATGCAGAGTGTTTTTTGGAGAGGTATGTGATGTAAAACGGTGGAAGTGGGATAGCAGCTGAGGCTGTCCAGCGCCCATGAATCAGGCTGAGGCACCGTGAAGCAGCGGCCCTCATAGGAGCCAGATGGGCCCTTGGCTCGACACTGGCAGGGATGAAGGAACACACACACACACACACACACACACACACACACACACACACACACACACACACACACACACACACACACAGAGGCAGTATGGGAACAAACAGGCTCTTATGTGCACTGAAGATACAAACCTGGAAATGTGGGCGACACCGGCATGCACATTTTATATAAAACAGTTTAGATTTATATGCATGAAGTGCACATAAAAAATACAGTATGACAGGAACAAGTACGCACACAGTCATGGTAAGGACACACATATGAAGCTTCAAAGCTGACAAAAGCCAGTAAAAGTAAAAAACAGAACTGATACTGTTAGTCAAATAATCAAAATGGAGTGTAATATTAAGCTTTATACTTCTTTAAGCTGTAGTCTGTTGGTAAAAGAGAGAAAATGCCTTTACCACCAATCAGTTGATGAAATAGCCTAAATTAAAACATAGTTAATTTCACTCTTATTTATTTTTATCTGGCTCATTTTCTTTTTCTTTGGTCTTGGTAACAAGTAATCATTTATTTCTTGTTTTCTCCACACACTATTTCCCATTAATAAACGCTTATACAATGAGATGGGTGTGACCATGTATGGTCCATGTGTGTGTTTTATTGTTAGTGCAACATGAACAATAATCAAGAGACCTGCGTGGCTAGCTAGCTAACTAGCCTAAGCTCCAGCTTTTATAGCTAGTAGCTACCAAGCTAACTTTTGCCATAAAACCAAAAAATGTATATTGCCAAGAAGTGAAAGTCAATTGTTTGCTCCATTACAACATCAGCACCCAGCAGCAGAGCTACGCCTCCGCCATTTTGGACTGAAAGCGACTACCAGGTAGCAGTAAAACGTCCGCCTAAAACGTGTCTTACAGAAGTAAAACTAAATTATTTCTATTCTATTGTCATATTCTAAAATGACCTGTGTTGAATGATAACATATTATATGTGTAATAAGCTTTTTCAGTCCAAAATGGCAGAGTATCACAGAGTTTCATCCATATATACTGTAGTGTATACTGTTGTAGCATCACTGTATAAACTCTGGTAACAGTAGCTAAAGCATTTTACCCGGAAAGCTAACACAATCAAAGTTGGCAAGCTACTAACTTCTAGCTAACTTCTGGGAAAGCTTAGAAGTTTTTAGTTTATTTGACATTGTGAGGAACAAAGATTTAAATCACACTAGACATGTCTAGCCTACAAATTGTCAAGCATAAAACAATAACTTAGAAGACTTCTTTCCATTGTGTTCCTTGACGAAGACAAGAGACACACACTTGGAAGACCTAATGTAGGCTAATGAAGACAGAAGCATGGAGTTCAGCTTCGTCCAACTTCATTTTGCATTAAGTTCAAGTTATTTTGAAAAAGAAAAAGAAATAACAAAAGACAAACTAAAATAAATAAAAAAAAATCGTGTATTTTTTGAGCAGCAATAAGTTGGTTCACATGAAACAAAAACAACAAAGAAGAAGGGGGAAACAACAAAGACAAAAGGAGGGAGCAGTGAGGTAACCGCTACAGATACTCTGCCCTCTGATCATTTGAGCAGGTCAATGTTTCAATGGGGCTTGAAAAGTGTATGTTGTCTGCAATGAATGGTTTCCTAAAGCCCATCATCCCTGTCTGCTTGACTTAAGTTAGACAGACTGTGACTGATTTCCAACCCATAGTGAACCCATATGATCCGAGTTTACAGCCCACAAAAGAGATGGGCCGAGGAAAAAGAGCTGCGTTTTATGGACTCAGATAATTATCGAGCTTTATGTGATGGTCATTTATAGAACAAAGGCACATTTTTATGGTTTATTTACACATTTGTAAAGACTTATTTTTAATCAATACAAAAAAAAGTTTCAAAACTTTCAAAAGTATAAACTTTG
The DNA here is from genome assembly GCA_916701655.1 of Sebastiscus albofasciatus. Taxonomy (NCBI): domain Eukaryota; kingdom Metazoa; phylum Chordata; class Actinopteri; order Perciformes; family Sebastidae; genus Sebastiscus; species Sebastiscus albofasciatus. The sequence continues at coordinate 42,048 of CAKAOI010028442.1, forward strand.
CTTAAATATATAAAGAAATTGGCTATTATAATAAAATCAGCCTGTTTCCAAAGTAAGCTCAAACAAATAGGCATTAACAATAATGTATACTGAATATCTATTTTATCTATTTTTGTTATTATTTGGAAGTCATTAGTAAAAGCCTTTTTCTGGGAGGTCTTTAAGATTCCACGAATCCGCACACTTTTTCATTTTCCTGAAAATAAATGCATAAACTGCACTGACCACAGTTTGTATGTAAAAAAATAATCCCTCCATAAACATCTGTGGCCGCTTGTGATCATGTTCATAAACATTTCCATTCTGTCCGGAGCATTGTGCCACAGTTTCATACACTGACTGACTGCTAATTATAGTCTCCCAGAAGATAATCTGCTTTGAAATACGGCCGTATTGACATCTATCAAATTGCTGTGGCAGGACTTGGTTTTTGTGGTGTCATATACCCAATAAATCCAATCCACGGGATGGCAGAACAAAGGGGCGATAATTATGAACAGATAGAAAAGGAAACCTTTGTGATGGAAGAAGCTGAGTCACACTGAACGGACGCTCAGCCTCCAAAATATCCACAATACATGAAAGTCTGCAAACAAATAAAAGTCACACTTCTTCATAAACTTTTACAGGGGGATTTATTATCAGCAATAACGTCAACAGAAACAAAGTTATTTTAAGCTCAGACAGATCAAACAAAGATGCATTACAAATTGTTATTAGTGGGAATTTCCCTTCAGTTGAATGGAAACAACTGATTTCATTCAACTTCAACACACAGAAACAAAACTATTCAAACTTTTCTCTAGTTTCCAAAGAAATTTCCATATTTTGCTGAGTTCAAGTACAGTTTG
>CAKAOI010028443.1:0-27937 GCA_916701655.1 Sebastiscus albofasciatus
GGGGCTCCGCAGAGAGAAGCGTTATCGTCTCCGACCAAAACTCCGGTGTCTCCCCTGTTCCCTCCGGCCGCGGTCGGGAGGCTGAGGCGGGAAAAGCCAACACTAGGATCAGCACTGATTCATGGAGAGACCTTGGTCTGGTCAGCTAACATTACTGCCAAGCAGCTGAAATATAGAGTGATATTGTGCTTTTAGCTGACGTGTGTCTCCTCACTGTTTTGATCGATGCTTGTTCATGTCTATGTAGAGCGAGCACAAGCGTGAGCAACAGGACGCTGACTTTCGTTGATTTAACGGCCACAGGTGTCGCTGTCAACAAGACATTTATGATTCTTACAAACAGTCCCTTTAACATTAACCACCACAACATAAAAGCAGCTAAATGTACACTGTTACAGATGAATATCAGTAGTACACTGCAGTAAAACACCAGAGGAATTTGACTGAATTTGACTTATGAATTTTTATAGTCTTTGTAAATTAGTCATACAAAAATGGTTAGTGGGGAGAGCATTTAGTGTTTGGGGTATGTATGTACTAACTTGGGTTGACGTGAAGGGACAGGATTTTACACGTGGTTTATCATGAGTGTATTCACTTGCATGCACATGCGTGTACAGATTTCCCACGCCCGCACCGTTCCTTTGAATAGTTCACTGTTTTCCCAAATGTTTGCATTATTGTCGGTCGTGAGATGGACTCGGTCTTGTCACTCGAGTTTGCCGACATGCTCATCCTCGTAGCGGTTTGTGGATGATTGATTCTTAGATGGGAATGGGAAAGTATTTCCATCGCTGCTTGCCACCGTCTGCATGCAAATCTTACAAACAGTGTCATCAAGATTTGGTAGCTGTCACTTGTCATTTGCTACAAACCCACTTTGCTGCCAAACGGCAGCAGTCGCATTCTCACGAGTGACCAACCTAAAGAGGAGCAGTCATGTGACGGTAATGAGAATTCAAATACACTGATATATTACAGATTTACACCCCAACCCTCGTCATACGGTTACAGCACAGAGCAATACGGCTAATACTTTACCACCCACGTACCCCTGGAAAATAAATTCTGCCCTAATTGGGCTTGAGAAATTTCGCAGCCGTGGATGATGACATATTCTGAGATTTCTACTTTACACTTAAATGAATCACTGAGCACCCCCCCCACCCCCCCACCCCACCCCACCCCGCCTCACTGAGAGAGCAGTCGATACAAACAAGATGGATAGCATGGAGCTGTTCTCAGAGCAGCAGAGGGAGGGGAGGAACGGGAGCGATAAGAGATTGAACTGCAGGATTTCAAATATTAATAGAGATGGAGTGTATATCAGACATTGTGCATGCATGAGCTATTTGTGTGCACTCTAGGTTTTCAACAAGCTGAGCCTGAGCACCCCCCTACCTCCACACAGCAAACTTCTTAGTCAGTGACCAAGGGTAGCCGAGCAGAACGGAGGAGCAGGCAAATGGACAGGATGTCTCAGATAGATTACATAGATGCTACAGCTACGAGAGCTGTGACGTAACAGATCTGAACCGATCCCCTCTGTATGTCCTATCCCAAATACAACATCATCTTTATGGTCTTTATAATATTTAGTTGCATTTTCAATATAAAAGCGAGGGCTGTAAATCAATTCAAATATTTAATCACTATTAATTGCATGATTAGCCATGATTAATCGCAAATTAATCACTAATTTTGTATCTGTTCAAAATGTACATTAAAGGGAGATTTGTCAAGTATTTAATACTCTTATCAATGGGAGTGGGCAAATATGCTGCTTTATGCAAATGTATGTATATATTTATTGTTGGAAATCAATTAACAACACAAAACAATGACAGATATTGTCCAGAAACCCTCACAGGTACTGCATTTAGTATAAAAAATATACTGAAGTCATAACATGTCAAACTGCAGCCCAACAGGCAACAACAGCTGTCAGTGTGTCAGTGTGCTGATTTGACTATGACTTGCCCCAAACGCGCTATTATTCTATGTGTTAAATTTGACAGCCCTAATAAAAACGATTATAAATGCCTGTTTTAAAAAAAAAGAAAGACTTTCATAATGTTTATTACAGTTTTGGAGGATTGACAGCATAACTTTGTTTCCTCCAAGAATATACAGTATAAGTTAACCTAAACTGTTAAACGGCAAAAAAGTTATACACACTGAAAAGTTCAAACAAACTAATTCTAAAACATAAGCCCCATATCAGAGCTCATAGCTAACGACTTACTTCTTTGACTTTTATTCAACACATTGTTATTAGATGCAGCATGTTTTGTATAATGTCATAATCCCCCTCTCTTGATAGTAATGCATTAGTCTCCTGCTCCATGGAATCAGCTCCAGCCAATGTTTAGCTTAAGGATGGAGAACTGGCCTTTGACTATTATAGGATAATGGTAAATGGTAAAATGTAGTGTAACGAGGAGAGAAGAATAATAAAGTCACAAACTGACCTTTAGTAATGTCAGTCAACACATCATTGTTTGACCAACATTAGTTACTAGTCATACAGTACCACACCAAGTAACACTGCAGCTGTAGCTTCCCTTAAAGGGCAACTAAGCCTATTTTCAAAATTCATAGTTATTACTATGGTCTAAGACAGTCCAAAAATATTAGTAAACATGAACAACTCTCTCCCAAATCCCAAAACTGGAGTGCTGAAACTCAAATGTGTGATGTCATAGGGTATAAAGTGTGGAGCTGCTTCATAGACGATGAATTGGTTGAGATGTTCCAGATGACACTTGGAGCACCCAGAGGGATGTTCTGAGTATATGGGAACATTTTGTGTTTCAAGGCTGAGAACATCACAATAGAATAAAGCTCATTTGGGTATAAAAAAGAAAACAAACATTCTGTAGGTCCATTAAAGGTCCCATATCCTGCTCATTTTCAGGTTCATACTTGTATTTTGTGTTTCTACTAGAACATGTTTACATGCTGTAATGTTAAAAATAAACTTTATTTTCCTCATACTGTCTGCCTGAATATACCTGTATTTACCCTCTGTCTGAAATACTCTGTTTTAGTGCATTTCAACTGAATTGCAACGGAATTGTGTTGCTAGGCAACAGTTTGGGTCCATGTTTACTTCCTGTCAGCTGATGTTATTTACATACACTGCAACAGGAAATAAACTGGGACACATTTAGAATGTTTGTTTAAAACCGTGTGATGGTCTAAATATTGTATACTTGTGGCATCACAAATGCACAATATCTGAATACGGGCTGTGTGTATTTCTCTGTACATTGAGTGTTTTGATAGTTTAACAGTATTTATAAAGAGCACTGAAACCTGCTTTATAATATAAAAGACATAAAAATCTCACTTTTTACAATATGGGACCTTTAAATCAGTCTCCCATTCATCGTCTATGGAGTAGCTCCAGACTTTATACTTGATGATATCACTAGTTTGAAACTTACTTCTCTAGTTTCTGGTTTTGAGAGAGAGGAGCTCATGTTCACACATGGAAATAACTTATTGGAATTATTAATTTTGGTGGTGTTCCCCTTTAAGTGCACTTAAGTGAGAAATTATACCTGCACTAGCTTCAAGTGCAGTCTAATCAATTTAGGTTTTAAAAAAATGGGTGAAAAATGAAAACACTTTTTTTTTTTCCCTCAGATTTAGCCAACTTACATTTGATTGGCAGGGAAAACGCCAGGATAACACCATAGCAGATTGCTCTCCATAGGTGATGTTGAAACACACAGTGCCTCAAAGCACACGATTCACTGTCCCCCCCACCGTCATTCTCTCCCTGTTTCTCTCACACTACCTACTGCAATACTGCTGGTGTTGGTAAACAGAATTTCCAATGCGATTTGATTTGTTGTGGTTGAGATTTCATTGTTGAACACGCAGCTAAAAATGCCCAGTTTTTAAATGTTATGGATGAGAGATGGCTAAATATTTCTCGCTAGTGAGCCCGTTATCTTCATTGACAAAAGTGTGACCGTTTTCTTTATTTCATTTTTTTGAGAAAAAAGAAAACAATTCAACAAGGATCACATGGGACTATAGACATACAGTACATGTGCTTAACCTAAATGATAGTTTAAAGCTGAAGTAGGCGGGATTGGGTGTGAATATGATTAAAAGAAGTTCTTTTTATAAAACGGTCACAACGGAGACAACAACAGCCATGTTAAGATCAGTTGAGGAAATATCAAGCGCCGCTCATAGCTGAACACTACACTACAACATGTTTCTGAACACATTTTACGTGACAAATAGACATTACAGTAACAGAATATTGACTCATATTTGATCAGCGCTGCCTAGTTTGACCGTTTGATCAAAGTTTGCGAGTCATTGACAGCTGCCTCCGTTAAATGAACAGCCAATAGGAACGCTCTCTCTCTGAAATGACCTGCGATTGGCCAGAGATTTTTTAAAGCCTGAAAACAGAGCCATGAGGAGGAGCAGAAGTCTAGTTATCTCTCAGAACACTTGGATTACAATATGCTGAAAGAGTATTATGGAATCTTTTGCCCAATGATGCCAAAAACATTCTGCCTACTGCCGCTTTAATTTCCTTTGACTCTTTATATACTGTACACCTGGTGCTGAACATAAAGAACCATATGCTTCATAAAGGGATATAGTGTGAAAATTGAGCCTCGCAATGTAATAGGCTATACTGTTCATAGTGTCCCCTGACTAGTGACTGAAACAAATAAAAATTAAGCTCAGGTAAGAAAACAGTAGAAAAAAGTTCTACACATGAATCTTTCAGGAGTGTTCACAGTGTGTGCTTGGGTGCTTATTTCATTGGCTCCATCCAGTGAAGAACAGTTGTGATGTTGTTTCCTCCCTGCAGCAGTGGGCACTTTCAACATGACTGCGTCATGGCATGAGTTTGCTGTCACATTTCTTTCTTTTTTTTCCTGAAATGGTCATTATATAAGAACTGAAATAAGTGGAACGGCTATGCCAAATCGACATGCTGCTACACACATGCACACACATTATTTCCAAATGCTCCAGCTGGTTGGCTGGCACTGCAGTCAGAGCCATACTGCTTGGACAAGACGGTTGCCAATATGTCAAGTTTAAAAGCAAAGTTAATTATTTTAGAGGTCCCATACCATGCTCATTTTCAGGTTCATATTTGTATTTTGTTTTTCTACTAGAACATGTTTACATGCTGTAATGTTAAAAAAAAACCTTTATTTTCCTCATTCTGTTTCCCTGAATATACATGTATTTACCCTCTTCCTGAGATGCTCTGTTTTGGTGCATTTCAACGGAATTGCAATGGAATTGCGTTGCTAGGCAACAGTCTGGGTCCATGTTTACTTCCTGTCAGCTGATGTCATTCACATAAACTGCAACAGGAAATAAACTGGGACACATTTAGAATATTTATGTTTAAAACCGTGTAATGGTATAAATATTGTAGATTTGTGACATCACAAATGGACAGAAATCCAAACAGCTTTATTTATTTCTTTGATTCACTGCACTAACGCCGCTCTCTCTTCAGTCACTCTATAGCTCGCTTGACCATCGCTGCTCTCTTGAATGCGATGTGTTTACAAACCCCAACCGACAGCTGTTAGACATTATACTGTACCTTTAAAGCATCCCACATACACATATATTGAGTTCTTCCTTACAATGATCAGCGGGGTAGCAATGACAAAAAAAGGTTGTACTTGGGCGTTGACATTTCAGCACACAGCACAACACTGTAGTTCTTTGACGGCGTGACCGTGTTGGTGTTAAAGCTTCCATTCTGCCACGGCGAGGGTTCTTCAAGCCTGTGAAGTTCGCTGATAAAATTAGCACAGCAAATTAGCACTGATGAGTCACTCATTATCAGCTTGGTATATGTTGGCAGGAGGTGGTTTGTCGCGGGTGGCTTCTTTGCTTGTTCAGGTCTTCTATTTATAGGAAAGCAAATTGCTGCAAAAGTAAATATACGTGTGAAGTTTGTTGTCATGATGCACAGAAGGTGTGTGGTCATGATTATGTTTTGCAGCTTTCGATGTCAAGTTTGCTGCATTTGTCAGAGTGCTGTGGAGCAAAATCAGGATACTGTTAAAAACAAACGTGATGACTTTTTTCAGCTATTTTTTTTTTTCTTTTACTAAAGCTAATTTCTAATTGACATAGGCTAATGCAGTGTCCAGTATACAGAATCTCTGAATCAAGAAAATAGAGCCAACTTTACTGTTATGGTTTCCCAGTGTTTTGTACTGTGTCCACGGGGAGAGGAGTTTCATCCTGGAGGTGTCGGAGCACAAAGGTTTGGACAGGATTTCAAACAACAGCAGCACTTTACAGGCACGCTGCATCACTGAGCGTCACTGAAATAGAGCCAAACGCAGCAGAACAACTATTTTGTTTCTCAAAGCGGCTCTTGCTCACTTTGCCGGCTGTGCTTATCCTTAATTGAAAGTGCCTCCTGTAGTTTATTTGTTCATGTCGCTCCACACTTGCAGTGCTGCGCATTAGGAAAATGTTCAGGGTTGTTTTTTTATTAGAACACTACGGGGCAGATTCGACAAGCCGTTTTTACCCGGAGCCCAACGGGTTACGATAAACAAAAAGGATCAAGGTGATTCAGGCTTTATGTAGCTGTTACAGTTCCATTAAAAATCGACCCTGATACTGATATTGCAGATTGGATGAAGACACCCCCATGAAAACATTACCTTTTATCCAGATTTCAGGAGCAGACTGACCTTCAGACGAAAGTATTAAAGACCGTTTTATTTCCTTAAAGGTCCCATATCGTGCTCATTTTCAGGTTCATACTTGTATTTTGTGTTTCTACTAGAACATGTTTACATGCTGTAATGTTCAAGAAAATTTTTTATTTTCCTCATACTGTCTGCTTGATTATACCTGTGTTTACCCTCTGTCTGAAATGCTCCGTTTTAGTGAATTTCAACAGAATTGCAATGGAATTGCGTTGCCTGGCAACAGTTTGGGTCCATATTTACTTCCTGTTAGCTGATGTCATTAACATACACTGCAACCAGGAATAAACTGGGACACATTTAGAATGTTTATGTTTAAAACCGTGTAATGGTCTAAATATTGTATATTTGTGACATCACAAATGAACAGAAATCTTAACGGCTTGTTTCAAATGCACAATTTCTGAATACGGGCTGTGTGTATTTCCATATATTGAGCGCTTCGATACTTTAACAGTATTTATAAAGCACTTAAACCTGCTTTATAATATAAAAGACATGAAAATCTTACTTTTTACAATATGGGACCTTTAAATAACTTTCATTTGATGCCTTCCATTTGTCTGTTTTTATTTAGTCATAACAGCTTTGGCAGAGCTTGCCTACGTTCCCTTGACGACATATTTCTTTGGCTCACTTTAAAACGTAGGTACTGTACTGCGCCTATGTGTCGTGATGTAGTTGAATGCCAAGCCGTTTGTGACCGCTCAGTCAATATATGAAAAATTTATGTGATAGAATGACAAATGGCCTCGTCTTGAATGTTGCATGCAGGAAATGACAGAAATTTGCTGGCGTGTTTTAGTGCACTTCAGAGCAGTCAGATGACATTATGTACCATTGGCTGACTGTTGACATGATCATAATATGTATAGAACGGATAAGGCTGGGCGATATGGCCAAGATCTTCTATCCTGATATACTGTAGGTCATTTCATATCTCGATAACAATATACAGTATGTCACAATATAGCATGTTTTCTGGTAATTCAATAAATAGTCTATATGAAATAACCACATGGTCAAGCCTATTTTTCTATACTCCTGTTTGAATTAAATACTTGACAAATGAGTATTTTCTGGGGCTGTCTATCAATTGAAATATTTAATCGTGATTAATTGCATGATTGTTCATAGTTAATCACGATTATTGCACATTTTTATCTGTTCAAAATGTACCTTCAAGGGAAATTTGTCAAGTATTTAATACTCTTGTCAACATGGGAGTGGACAAATATGCTGCTTTATGCAAATGCATGTATATATTTATTATTGTAAATCAATTAACAACACAAAACAATGACAGATATTGTCCAGAAACCCTCACAGGTACTGCATTTAGCATAAAACAATATGCTCAGATCATAACATGGCAAACTGCAGCCCAACAGGCAACAACAGCTGTCAGTGTGTCAGTGTGCTGACTTGACTATGACTTGCCCCAAACTGTATGTGATTATCATAAAGTGGGCATGTCTGTGAAGGGGAGACTCGTGGGTACCCATAGAACACATTTACATTCACTGATCTGGAGGTCAGAGGTCAAGGGACCCCTTTGAAAATTGCCATGACAGTTTTTCCTCGCCAAAATTTAGCGCACGTTTGGAGCATAATTTAACCTCCTTCGCAACAAGCTAGTATGACATGATTGGTACTGAGGGATTCCTCAGGTTTTTTAGTTTTAAAACTGAGCCCGCTATAACCTAAAAATCGCAAGTAGTGTTAATGCGTTAAAGAAATCATTGGCGTTAAAACAAATTTGCGTTAACATGTTAATACTGCGTTAACTTTGACAGCCTATAGTGTAAAATGAACAGAGCAGTTTTAAGTGAAATTATAGAGAAAAATAAATAAATAAACACCTTGCCTATATTGCAATAGAAACAATAAAGAAAGATATATACGATTGGCATTTTCATATTGTTTTGATGATCGTCATATTGCCCGGCCCTAATAACAACGGAGATGATCTTCTGTCTTTGACTTTACAAACCCTTCACTGGGAAGGTTTCTGTGGACAAACTGCATTCCTCTTTTGTTTCCAGTGGAGGGAATCATCTCTGTGCTCTCCTCCAAACACTGTGGATATGAATGCATCTTCTCTCTCTTTCCCTCCTGCCCCCATTTTTTGTACCTCCCCCGGGCCAGTGCTGGTGTGTTTTCGTCTGTGTATGGCTCCATGTTCTATGGAGTGAACATCGTTACCTTAGTGTCTCTTTGGGTGAAATGAATGGAGAGTGGTTTAAAGCTAGTCGGTATCAACGTCCTGGAGTAGGCCTGTTATCAATAAGGCCGAAGCTATGCTACGGATGGGTGCTGTTGAAGCCCCCTACGTGAGCACAACAACAAAATAACAGCCTTGGCGGCCCATGACCTCATTGTCTGCTCATGTCAAAAACGCTGCTGCCAACAGTCGGTTTGCATCTGCTCGCTTCTGTCACTGCCCACCTTTTAGATGCTAGTTTGTCCCATTATGTCATTTCAACCCTGCTCTGCATTCTTCTCTCCCGTCCTTTTGTAATTACAAGCACTATTTGTGTGTGATGATATCAACAGTATAGCATGCCCACTCTTCCGGCTTTGAGGACATTTAGGCTACAAATCATACCTTATTCAGCTTCTGCTTTTTATATATATAGATTCCTCTTTCCCTCTGTGTCCCTTTCTCTGTTGTGTCATAATTGCAGCGCGAGTGTGACCCATTCCCATGTTAGGAAACTAGTTATATAAACATGGCCTACGGCATTTAAGACACCAGTGGCAGCCTGCGCCCCGCACAGAGTACAGTGTGTACACTCAGTGCAACCTCCACGTCTGTTTTTATGATCACATTTGGAGTATAAGTTAATGAGTGAGTGCGCAACAAATGCAAAAAAAAAAAAAAAAAACACTGAATGCAAGAGTGAATAACAACAAAGCATTTTTTTTTTTTTTTTTCTTGTTTGCCTCGGTAAAGGTGATTCTGACCGTCGCACAAAAATGTGACCCAGAAAGTCAAGCCCAGCTAAAAAAGAAATGTGTGTGTGTCAGGCGAGAACAGAACATTGTGTCATTGAAGTCCACTCAAGTTCAATGACAGCACATTTACCCATAATGCTTTGTAACACATCAGAGTGCGTCTCTCAGGGCTCCAAATTACCTCTCACATCTGCTGCCGCTCTGTAGCACGCCAATACCCCGGCACACACACACACACACACAGTTCTACTCACACACACATACACATGAGCACCTAAAGCCAAGAGATGGCCTGTTTGAATTGATTAGGTTGTCATAAGTGAAGTGATGATGTGCTTAAACGGCGATGATGGAGAAAGTTTCTGTCAGTCCGGTGTACGTGGCTTGCATGCAAATTGGGCTCAATTTACTGTAAGTGGAATCAGCGTGGTGTCATGTGCACAATATAATATTTGACAAATACACAGTATCATTTTACCATTTTTTTTCTAATTTTTAAAAATTAGTGCGTCTCATGCAGCGTGCGCCAGCTGCAGTGTGTGAGCACAACAGACAGCCGAGTCCCCAGTTCACCGTCCGGGAACGTTAACTTAGCAGCCACGGTGCTGCATGTAGTGACGTGGACATGCAGACACTTTCCCAATAAAAGTCTCCACCACCACCGCATCATTTAGTTTAGTTTAGCAGGTTGTCAGCTGTGTGTCTGCCCGGTGCAACATAAGCGATTGTCCAACAAAACGCGCACGTGTGTGTGTGGGTGTTTGTGCTACGTGAGCAGCAGTAGCCGTAGCCACACACATACGCTCTGTCAGTGCGGCGTAACTTTAGTGAGTGTCCGACAGGCCGCGTGTGTGTGGCCGCGGTGAGTGTGGGTTCGTAGGTGGCGTTATAGCTGTGAACATTGCAGACATAACAGACGTAACAGTTTATTTGTTGGTGAATAAATGCTACGAGGCTACAACACCTCCGCTCATGACCCGAGCCAGCTTCCTGTATCTGGAACTCCGGCTCAGACTCTCTTAAGGTGGGCTGTTAAGGTGGACCAGCTTTTCTCCTTAAACTGACGAGCCGCTCCTCTGAGTTTTGCTCAGCTTTTTAATTCATTTTTAATATTTCTTTTAACCGTTTTAACCGATAGCGTTAATCGGTTAAAATTCATAATGTCGGTTTACGGTAAAAACGGTTAACTATTAACATCCCTAGTACAGAAACACCTTACTGAAATATTTCAATATCAATGAGATCCCTTTTTACCAAAGCAAATTGGAGAGGAGAAGAAGGGCAACGGATTGAGTCCAGAGTCTTCCTTGGTGCTGTTCAGGAGACAGTTTGCATTTGGCTCTGAAGTTCTAATGTGTTGCTTCCTGTCAGCGGCGAAGCGTCCATGCCTGACAAAAGAATTTGTAGCAAATGGGACGCATCTCCAGAGACACTGTTAAGAAGGGGCGAGCTTCTCCATTGCAGCTCTAATGTAGCCTTTAAGGTGCAGTTTGCAGGTTTCAAAACATTTATTTGCTGTTTGTATTGAACAGGATCCACTAAAGAAGATGATGGGTCACGTTTCAGTGTGGATTTTAACGCTGAAATTGAAACATTATGGCAGTTTCATATGTTTTTAAAGCAGTGAAGCCTGTGGCTTAAAGCCGTTGTACCTGAACTTCTTCTATCAGAGCCTCATTTTGCAGATAAACATCTGTTTGATCTCTCCCATGCCCTGACGTTCACATTAAGGGTGGGGGAAGGAATCGATACAGCATGGTTTCACGATATTTTACATGGACATGTATCAATACACAGACGTCAAGTATTGATCTTGCTAGGTTGACACGTAGGAGGCTAAATAACACTCCAAAGTAAAATTTTGGCGAGGAATAACTGGCATGGCCAATTTTAAAGGTGTCCCTTGACCTCTGACCTCATAAATGGCCATGACAGTTTTTCCTCACCAAAATTTTGCATACGTTTGGAGCGTTATTTAACCTTTAACCTTTTTGCGACAAGCTAGTATGACATGGTTGATACCAATGCCTTGGATTTTCTAGTTTCGTATGATACCAGTATCTTGACTCTCGCTTTTAAACTGAGCCCGCTACAACCTCAGAATCGCAAATTGCATTAAAGAAATTAGTGGCGTTAAAATAGATTTGCGTTATCGCCTTAACTTTGACAGCCCTAATCGCAATTTATTGCAATATATCTTATCGCAATACAATAATACATATCAACAAATGTTTAAAATTGCAATGAAATCATATTGTGACTTGAGTATCGTGATGACATCGTATCGTCGGGCCTCTGGTGAGTCCCACCCCTAATACACACATTAATACACACTCCTTCACTACAAACTCAATTTTATTTATTTAGCCCGATATCACAAATCACAGATTGGCCTCAGGGGGCTACAGTCTGTACAACATACCACACCCTCTGTCCTTTATGACCCTTGCAGCGGATGCGGAAAAACGGAACCAAAGAAAACCCTTTTAACAGGAAAAAAATGGAAGAAACGGCAAAAAAAATGTTTTGTCCACCAATAGATAGTGGCCATTGATATAAAAGACATAAAAAGCAGAGATCTCACCAGAGATTTCAGGGGACATGCCGCACCACATGTTGGAAACAGACAACACAACAATACTGCTTCCAATTGTAAATGCTTAAAGGTCCCATATTGTAAAAAGTGAGATTTTCGTGTCTTTTATATTATAAAGCAGGTTTAAGTGCTTTATAAATACTGTTAAACTATCAAAACGCTCAATATACGGAGAAATACACACAGCTCGTATTCAGAAATTGTGCGTTTGAAACAAGTGGTTAGGATTTCTGTCCATTTGTGATGTCACAAATATACAATATATTATAGATAATCACACGGTTTTAAACGTTAACATTCTAAATGTGTCCCAGTTTAATCCCGTTGCAGTGTATGTGAATAACATCAGCTAACAGGAAGTAAACATGGACCCAAACTGTTGCCTAGCATCGCAATTCCATTGCAATTCCATTGCAATTCCGTTGAAATGCACTAAAACGGAGCGTTTCAGACAGACGGTGAACACAGGTATATTCAGGGAGGCAGTATGAGGAAAATAAAGGGTTTTTTGAACATTACAGCATGTAAACATAAAACACAAGTATGAACCTGAAAATGAGCATAATATGGACCCTTTGATGGGACCTTATGGTTTTTGATCACGAGTAGCGTTACAGAGCAGTGTTTTTACAAACGAGTCCCGGTTTTCATTTTATTGTGATCGAGGGCGAACATGCAGGTGGGCAACACGATACACTGCAGGTTTCACGCTATCCTGCTTTTTGTTAGATAAAAATTAGACTTCGCAAATGGAAATGTTTGTTAGACCTCAGGGGGTAGACACAATGCCTTTTGGTGAGTAACAACTGAATGTAAACAGAACTTGGTTTGTCTACAAGAAAACCCCACAAGGCACCTTTAAGCTTTTATGGCGCTCCCCACTTTGGGAACAATCGGGTTGCAGTATTGTTGTGTTGTCATTTTTTTTCCAACATATTGGTGTGTGCATGTCCCCTGAAACCTCATCATCCTTCAACAACATACAGTTTTTTTGTGTTTTTCAATCAATGGTCACTTGTTGTTTGGTCGTTGAAGCCAACAGTAGTCGATGCTGTAAGTCTGATTGTTCTAAAGATCTAATTTTACCAATTGAGCCACTGCCTTTTGAATACCACTCGTTTCATAGTAAACAAACAAAAGCAAAGGGGTCACAAGAATAAGAATGTAGTGAATTGTTTTTTCTTTCAGTTTGTTCACCTCGCAACATCAACAAAGCACTCAATTTTACGTTTACATTTGCTCCTATAGCCATTTCCACTCTAACATGAGCTCTCTGCTGCTTGTCTTCACTGTTGATCTACCTGCCCCATCATTCTCTCTGTTTCTCCCACTGGTTTACCTTGAATGACCCAATTGGAAAATGATACAGAACCTCTCCTGAGTCAGCATGTTTGTTTCACATTGAATCATTAGTCCTCCAGTCCATAGCTTAGCTTTCCACCAAAATCAAATGGCAGTGTCTTACAGTTATTTTTTTTAAAAAAGTAAGGTGGTTTCTTTGAGATCTTTTCATGTGTCAGAAGTACTGTTGAGGTAGACCGAGTAATTGTTTTGGCCGATTAAAAAAACAAAGTTAGGAAAGCAATGTTAAAGTCGAGCCTGATGTTGCCATACACATAAAAGAATAATTCCAGTCACTTCCACACAGTGATGCATACAACTTATTAATTATACACTGGTATCGGATTGGTACTCGGCTTCGGCCGAAACCCAAAGCCCAGGTATCGCTGTCGGGACTGAAAAAGTTGTATCGGTGCATCCCTAGTTATTATATCGGCCTTTAAAAATCCACTATCGACCTGTCAACCTCAAGTCAGAAATAGAGTGCTTTATAAAACAATGAAGTGTTACAATAAGAAACAAGAATACTGTTAATAAGGGAATATCACATCACAGGGATAAAATCAATAGGGATAAAATGAATAAATGAAGTGAAAGAATACTCGAATAATAACACTTGAATATTCAGTCAGCAGTTTTTTGTACTTTAAAGGTCCCATATCGTGCTCATTTTCAGGTTCATACTTGTATTTTGTGTTTCTACTAGAACATGTTTACATATTGTAATGTTAAAAAAAACACTTTATTTTCTTCATACTGTCTGCCTGAATATACCTGTATTCACCCTGTGTCTGAAATGCTCCGTTTCAACAGAATTGCAACGGAATTGCGTTGCTAGGCAACAGCTTGGGTCCATGTTTACTTCTTGTCAGCTGATGTTATTTACATACACTGCAACAGGAAATAAACTGGGACACATTTAGAATGTTTATGTTTAAAATAATGTAATGGTCTAAATATTATTATATTATTTTGTGACATCACAAATGGACAGAAATCCAGACGGCTCGTTTCAAACGCACAATTTCTGAATACGAGCTGTGTGTATTTCTCCGTATATTGAGCGTTTTGATAGTTTAACAGTATTTATAAAGCACTTAAACCTGTTTTATAATATAAGAGACGTGAAAATCAATTTTTTTTACAATATGCGACCTTTAAAAGTGTCCATTAGGGGTGCATTGCTGGCAGGACTCTGTTCGGTCCTTCCATCAGAGGCAGGTCCGTAACCAAACTAAAATAGTAACCCTTATGTAACCGTGGCCGTTGCCTGGTGAAAGGAGATGTCAAAGGCAGTTCTGCAGCGTGATGAGCGTGCTTTAAAGCTTTCTCAGAATGCAACTACTAAACAAGCAGTGAAACAGAACACGAGAGGGGGAAAAAATGCCGTTTTGGCTGGCAATGGTCTTGTTTATTTATAAAAAATATTATCCTCAGAGTAAGAGATGAAGCGAGACTAAGTATGGCATGCTGTTACATTATGTCTGATTCCAAGAACTTGCCTTCAGTTTGAATAATTTGGATCATTAGATGAAAGGATGGCACAGAACTGACCGTCATATATTCGTTTCCCCCTGAAACAGTGAATCATCAGTACATCGGGTATTTTCAGAGTGATTCTGCAGAACTCCTTGTTTTGAAGGCCTTTTTTTCCATCTAAAAGAATTCCCCCAGTCTCTTGTGTGTTGGGAAATTGCAGTTTCAACATCGCAATTTTTTAAAATTGCCAAGGCTACAGGCGGTCATACAGTCAGCAAAAATAGACATGTAGACAGATAGCAAGCAGGCAGTCAGAAAGTCAGACCAGCTTTGTTCACTGGTCCATAGTAGAGCAGGCCTAAGGCAGCTATGGCCAGATGGTAATCCCAGAAAGATGTCCCACCATCCCGTTTTATTGATACTGACTCACCGCCTACAGCTCATGTGTGCTTTAACGAGGCTGCGTACTTCATCTTCTTTATAGGTAGCCTTGTCTTTCTTCTGACGTGCATTCATCAATGGAGGACTTCACTTAGGATACAATCACACCCACTCACACCTGAGAGCTGCCCGATGCAACCCTCTACCGTCGGCCGCAGGGTGCAAAGCGTTCAACATCATTTAAGGCTTTACCCGCACAGCTCTAAAAAGGAGCTTTTGTTTTTATGTTTGCGGCGTGTGCCAGGCATGGATGTATAAAGAGAACTGTATACAGCGTTAGAGGCGGGCTCCCGTTCATTCCTATGAGAGTCGCTCAGTGGCGCACAAAGCCAAAATGGCTCGACTGCTGAGTGACCCTGAGTATCCGTATCATTCGGCGATCTTCCACATCCATTGGACCAAGGGATGCACCGATACCGATACCAGTATCGGGTATCGGGTATCGGGTCCGATACTGTGCTCACGTACTTGTACTCGTACTGCACCGATACCACTTTATGGCAGCATGACGTTAACTTCTCGTCAACATCTTTCGGGTCCTCACGCTCCATCTCCCCGACGGTGCGGGCGAGACGGGCTGGTGGTGCACCCGACCCCGCTGGGGTGGGATCCCACCTGAGCCGGCGCGCGCCGGCCCTCACTTTCATAGCGCCACAGGGTTTTTCTTTCACCCTCTGACTTGCACGTGCGTTAGACTCCTTAGTCCGTTGGTTGCCGACATCGCCGCAGACCCCTGGCGCCTTTTACGTGGGCCGCAGCACGACGCAGTTAAGGACAGTCCGCCCCAGTCGACCAGGAGCATGGGGCCCCATCCCTCTGCGGCGGGGAGAGAGGGCGCAGCGAGCCCTTTGCAAGGTCTGGGCGGGGAGCGCTGTAAAGCTGCGGCCGCGAGCCACCTTCACCCTGAGCCTTTCCAAGCCGACCTAGAGCCGGTTGCGGCGCACCGCCTCGTATGAGGGACTCCCCAGCCTGTTGTGTGTCACTCACACCCTCCAGCTGGCTGTTAACGAGGTTCTTTTGGCACAGAGAAGTACTCGTATCGGTACTCGGTATCGGTGAGTACCCAAATGTAAGTACATGTACTTGTACTCGGTCTGGTATTAGTGCACCCCTAACTGGGCCCGTAGAACAAGTGCAGTACCGTTTCCTTTAACTCCGCCTCCCAGCCCTCGCTCCAGCCTCGGTCTGGGTCTCATTCAAATAAAGGGAGGAAGGGAAATAACTCTGGATTCGGCTATTAGTGCATTTTACAACTTTTAGGACCTAATGATTTCATACTGGGAAGTTGATTTACATCAAAAAAAAAATTATCCGCTGAGTTACAGACGTCTCCTTTCCAATGTAAGTCTACGGTAAAAAGTCTTTTTTGGCCCAATGGCATCACGTGACAGACACGAGAGTTGTAGTACCGCCGTTTGGCCACTATGAAAATTTGCTTCACAGCCCGGCGCTCCTCCTGGGAGGGCTTGGTGCCTGGCAGACCGAAGACGACTTTGAGAAAGAGGGGGGAACTCAAAGAGAGGGAAAATGAAGGGAGTGGGGGGAAGGGAGGCCTGGGGGGCGAAGGGAGGCAGAGGGACGGAGGGGCCCGAGCGCCACAGGCTCATCTGCCCATGCCTTGCTTCCCCCTCTGTGGTTCTGTTGGCCTGGCACATCGACACCAACAACAACGCGCCAGGAGGCTGTCACTTCCTTTTATTTACAGTAGTATCGTTGCTTTCCCGAGACCATTCTTTCAGGAAAGAGATTTCTTCTTATGCAAATGAGTATACTTCAGCTTGAGTTCCTCTAATTTTTTGGTTTCCCCGTTGCGCTCCACATGAACTCGAGGGAACTATCCAGTGCCCGAACGAGCAGTGTTTGGCAGACTTACTGGAGCAGTTGGGGGTTAAATAGGCCTTACTCAGTGACATCTCAGTGGCTTTACTCCTGGGAGGGGAGACTGTTAGAGAGTAGTTGTTGATTTGACCGCACTACTAAAACTGTCTGGTAGCTTTGCCATATTGCTACAGATCTCGCTTCATTTATTCCCCCAAGTGTAAGATGGAAAACTGTTTAGGAAAACTGTTGATACTTTATCAGTGTGAATGGAGGGGTCGGAGTTCCTTTCCAGGAAAACCAGCTGGCAGTTAGATACAGCACCTGTGAACAAAATACATCCATGCACTCACTGCACTTTAGCTCCTGATTCATTGGAGCTACATTTTTCTCAGAGGCAATTTGTCAGGGATTACCTGATGAATGTAATAAAAGATTATGTTTGAACACATTTTTTTTTTCCATTTGTGCTTCAGGTCTACTTATATCCTGCACCTCAGCCTGTAACCGGCTGGTTATGCAGAGCAGTCACTACCTTTTCCAGTCACTTCGTCCAGTCTCACTTCTACTTTTAATTGATTTTACAGACAAACTATAACATATCATATTACAAGATCAGGCAATATGAAAGAGGCTATAAAATGACATTTATTGGGTTTGCAACTTCAATGGAACACTGGTCCGACAGTGGCCCTGAGAGCTCAGTGCACTGCAAATGAAGACAACACAAGCAAATGAAGAAACTAGGGCTGTCAATCAATTACAATATTTAATCACTATTAAGCTCATGATTGTCCATAGTCAATCGCAATTAATCGAAAATGAATCGCAATTTTTGTATCTGTTCGAAATGTACCTTTAAAGGGAGATTCATCAAGTATTTAATATTCTTAACAACATGGTAGTGGGTAAATACCCACCTCAACACTTCTCTGTCGATCAATTACAGTAGTTAATCAAGATTAATCTCATGATTGTCCATAGTTAATCACGATTAATCACAAATTTTTTTCTGTTCAAAATTTACCTTAAAAAGGGAGATTTGTCAAGTATTTAATATTCTTATCAACATGGGAGTGGGCAAATATGCTGCTTTATGCAAATTAATGTATATATTTATTATTGGAAATCAATTAACGACACAAACAGATATTGTCCAGAAACCCTCACAGGTACTGCATTAAGCATAAATAATATGCTCCAATCATGTTTCAATCAAACTGCATGTGATTATCATAAAGTGGGCATGTCTGTAAAGGGGAGACTCGTGGGTACCCATAGAACCCATTTACATTCACTGATCTGGAGGTCAGAGGTCAAGGGACCCCTTTTGAAAATGGCCATACTAGTTTTTCCTCGCCAAAATTAAGCACAAGATTGGAGCGTTATTTAGCCTCCTTCATGACAAGCTAGCATGACATGGTTGGAACCGATGGATTCATTAGGTTTTCTTGCTTTAAAACTGAACCCGCTACAACCTTCGAAAGATCGATTGTATTAATGCGTTAAAGAAACTAGCGGCCTTAAAACGAATCTGTGTTAACGCATTATTACAGTGTTACCTTTGACAGCCCTAGAAGAAACCTCTTCGCCAATTTGACGACACGTGCAGCATTTCGAAAAAAGCGATGCAAGAAGCTCACAACACAATGCCCATAGATGGGAAACGCTTGTCATGGTTTGGCGCTTATGATACCAGTATCGGGTATCTGGTCCGATACTGTGGTTATGTACTCGTACTCCCAAAACGGCTCCGATACAACGGCACCGATACCATTTTTACAGCAGACTCCTTGGTCCGTGTTTCAAGACGGGTCGGGTGGGTTGCCGACAACGCCACAGACCACTGGCACCTTTTATGTGGGCCGTGGCACGACGCGGTTGGGGTGCACTGAGGACAGTCCGCCCCGGTCGACAGTTGCACCGGGAACAGGGAGCCTCGTCACGGTGCAGCGAGGTTCGGGCGGGGAGCGCTCTAAAGCTGTGGCCGTGAGCCACCTTCACCCCTGAGCCTTTCCAAGCCGACCTAGAGCCGGTCGCAGCGCACCACCTCGTATGCGGGACTCCCCAGTCTGCCGTGTGTCGCTTACACCCTCCAGCTGGCTGTTAACAAGGGTCTTTTGGCACAGAGAAGTACTCGTATCGGTACTCGGTATCTGCGAGTACCCAAATGTAAGTATTTGTACTCGTACTAGTAAAAGTGGTATCGGTGCATCCCTAGTAATAAGCAAAAAGCTAACGCTAGATTAACAGCAGATATCTGCAATAAAATCTGAATCACGTGATCACAATGTTAAAATAAGCCAACAAAAATCACTTTGAGGTCATTCTCCGACTCCACTGATGGATAGCGGACTTCACTGGCTGCATATCCCGGCCGTATGCGTCGCTTTTTAGTGTCCCCTGGAAACAGTTTCCGTTGTGTTGTGAGCTTCTGTATTTGCAATGCTTTTTCGAAATCGCTTTTTCTGAGCATCAAATTGATGTGTTTGTGTGTTGTCATATCGGTGAAGGTGTTTCTTCATTTGCTTGCGTTATGTCTGTTTGCATCCTTAATCCGCCGTGCATTGAGCTCTCAGGGCCACCGTACGGTCCTCCAGGAACAGGCCACAGTGATAAAGGCTTCCCACAAACACTTCTCATTTTACCAGGTGCCTACTTCAACCCACTATACCCTGATTTTATGTCTTGTCATCTCCATACACTCACAATGTACGACACACACACACAGAAATGTGAACACAACATGTCGTGGCCTACTTTTTCGAGCACCTCTGTTGTAATCCTATCTGCGACCGCTGAATAGAAGCAGTGTGGGAAAGCCTGAACCACCATTGTGCGACAGCAGGAGAAGAAAAGGGAGGTTGGAGCGGTTCTGCAGGCTGGTTTATTTAGTCTCCATTTTGGAAGTGGCTAATTAGCTGGGACCCCCACATTCCTGTTCAATGAGAACGAACCCAATGTCGGCGCATACGTACATAAAAACACAAACATAGACTGAAACATTCCCCGGTGATTACAGTCGGAGTTTTGTCCTCACGCAAACACGCACTTTCACTCCCAGAGAACATAATGCGCGCTCAGGTGGCAGAGCTGGATGCTTGCACATGGGCGGTGGCAATGCAGATGTTACCTGGTGGCTCTACGCTTTCCTGTGTGTGTGTGTGTGTGTGTGTGTGTGTGTGTGTGTGTGTGTGTGTGTGTGTGTGTGTGTGTGTGTGTGTGTTTGCTGGCCAGCTGTGATGGCCAGCTGCCCACTTTACCAAGGCCTTGGCAACTCCCCAGATGGTTGACCCAGATAGACACAGCAAGAGAGGAGAGGAACACTCAAACACACACTCTCTTTGATACACACACACTCTGATGTTAGACCTGCGTGGGCACCCTTCGCACAGGGATGCTCATGCAGTCCCATCAGAGCAGGTGAGGGAGGAAAGTAAGAGGGTTTTTTTTTTTTTTTCCCTGGCTTATTTTTGGGATGACCTCAAACTCTCCTGATGCAGCAAAGTTTCATCAGAATGTGGCTCTTTGTTGTTTAAAGGCGTACTGCACAGCAGTAATCGGACATTATGAGTTTGTTCAGCGACTTTCAAGTCTTACAACAGTTTGCATATTGCATGAAGTCCAGAATATATGCAGGGGGGGTTGACAGTAATGGTTGCCCAGGCAAACACAGTTGGAACTGCACGGGCAACCAGATTTTTGGAAAATGGCTGGCGGGTTCCTGTGGGATGTTGTACCAAATAGTAAACAGTAAAAACCTACCCTTTGGAGTGAACACGATTAAGTCTGGACCACCTGACCATCATTTCATACGCTGTCTCTTGTTCTTTGCCGTGACTGTACGCCTTTTTTAATGTACGTTGTCCCCACCAGAGTAACAGCAGCAGTTTGTTCACACTGTTTTCAGGTGCCCTCTTGTCGTGCTACCTAGCTGAAAAATAGAAAATGGGAAATTTCTAGGGGTGGAAAAAATTCGATTCAGTATTGCAATTTTTTTTTGCGATTCTCAAATAGATTTTTTAAGACCAGAATTAATATATTTGCTTAATTTGAGTCTACACGGAGGTAAAAGGAAGTCACTGCTTTTATTGTTGTAGTCTGAGTAACGTGACGTCATATCCGTTCTGTATCCGTCAACCAAAACAAACCGCAGCTGGTCGCAGCTAGCCAGACGAGAAAGTACAAAACAGCGCAGGGTCCATGTGGATACGACCTGCACCCTCACATGTTAAATCCAGCGTGGTAAACACTACACATCCAGTAAAGGATGGAAACACTTTGGGTTTCACACATTGCAGGAAAAGCAGAGCTAGACATCACGGCTAAAGCTGCATGCTAACTCTGTCACGGAGAGGAAACATTATCGTATCGCAGTAACGTGCGGTCAAGCCAGTCGTCGTCCTCATCTCCGTGGTCAAATCGGCCGACGCTACGACTGTAACTGTAACAAACGTTTATGATACTTACACATTTTGTTCAGCAAGATAATCTTCACGAATGAACACCACTTTTATGATTTTTGAAGAATAAATGCAATCGCCAGAAGTAAAAAGCTAACGTTGGGCTATAAATGAGCTACTCCACGATCACATGAGCGTGAATATATACAACGAGGATGTAAAGGAGGACGAGTCACCGCGATGATGTTTAGTAGTCTCATTTAGCCACTTGTTAGCAACTGCCTTTTTTAAGACACGTGAAAGCTTCAAAATTTACAAGTGGGATATTTACTGACTTGTGTTAACCACAGACCCTATTTCATGCATCTAACTAAAATCCCATTGACTTGGAGACATGTGCTGAAATGCTAACTCACTTTCGGGTTTTTCGACTCATTCCTGCACCTCTCTATTACTTTGGTGAGTTTATCATAATCAATGTAGCTGTTTGCTGGAGCTACAAATATAAAATACATATTCCTACAAACTGTATTTGTTCTTTGACCAATCGGAGTGGCAGATTTTATAAAACACTCATATTCGTCATTTTGAGAATGATCATGTGAGTCATTTTGAAACAATATGCTTTACCCACAAAGCTGAAATGTCATTTTAAGCTGTGGATGACCCCACCTGCTCACCTCCACGTTTCTTTGTGCATTCAGAGGTGTTTTTCTGCAGTCACATGTGGGTCTCTGTGTGCATGTGTGTGTGTGTGCACGTGAGTGCAGTCATTATCCTCAATGTCACACCGCATTGCAGTGCAGTAAAAACCTTTTGAGTAAGTGTCTGTTGTATAGTCAATCCAATAGTTTCAGGGCAGGCTTCCATTAGTTTGTGTTTCACTATCTGAGGGGAGCACTGACATTTTAAAGGGAGCTGATTATGGAGGGTTTTTTTGTGGCATCTTTAAACATGTCCTGTCAGTCTTATTTCTCTGTCCGTCTCACTCCACCTCAGTACGTCTGTCCTTGCCTTGTTAATTAAAATACTCATATTTTCCGCTCTTTTCCCCCTCTGTGACCAGATCTATTTCTCTCTCCCAGTGACCTCAAGTTTCCCCCTCTTCTTCTCCGTAACGCAGGAAATGGAAGGTTGTGCCGTCAACAAGGGCTCCCAGTAGGGTAGAAAGATAAATTGGCTGAGAAAAGAGGCTCATTCGTCATAAGAGAAAAGTGCTGACATCTATGTTGTAACATATAATAAAGAGAGGGAGGGCTACTAAAGGTGAGGAGAAAATGTACCGCGGTTCGGCATGACGGGAAGCAGGATAAAACATGCTGTTGTAGATTATGAGTAAGTAACATGTGTGTGTTTCTGTGGTTTGACGAGGGCACAAGGTATGCATGGATACTGCCAGCCAGACACATCAATTCACTATTAAAACATCCTTGGGCAGAGAAAAACCTGCTCATCGTCAGTGGATTTACAATGTCAGGTGATTTCTGTTCATACGCAATTATGTGCCATGTTCACACTCTAACTGGGAGTATCTCAATGAGGCTTTCCCCCCCGAACCTGTGATCTGATGCAAAGTTTGTTCACTAAATTGAGCCAGAATATTCCAAAAATCACCTCCAGAGCCATACAGCCTACCTGCAACGTGAAAAACCCACTTGGATTTTGTCCGTGTTGCCATGACAACATGCAAATCTTAGCAGAATTTCCCAGAGATTGTTGTCAAAATGTTGTTTGCAGCAGTTCGGCTGAGTAGCAACATGACAACTGTGGAAGGAACAAAATCAAAACGGCTCAGCTTGATTGGTATTCACCTCGGGTTGTCAAATCTCAAAGGAATCTGGAGAAGCACGGGAGTTAGAGGTGATCTGATTCCTTTCGTTATTTATATACATGTGTGTAATGCCATTTTGTGGGTTTATGTAGGTATGCAATAAAAGAGTGTATCACGTCATAAACAACCATTAAGGACCTGCAGTGTGAACGCAAACTGTGTGGCTTGAAGTCCGACGCCCTTATCCCACCCTTCCTTTGTTCCAGCTTGTTGGCTTTGCCCTTCAGGTGTATATATATTACCGAAGGGGCTAACACACAGCCGCCCATTGTTCCCCTAATGCTTACGTTGATCACACATGCACACAAGACACATACGAACACACACACACACACACAACACTGATGGTCAGCCAAAAAAAACCAAAGCCACAAGCAGTGGAGCCGATCTGTCCCAGGCGGAGAGCTGGTTAAAGAGGGGGACCACACCCAGCTGTGGGAGTTCACGGTAGACTTGGGAACTAAAGGGAACTCCCATAGGAAGAATTAAGTCATTCCTATGTACAGGCCCTCTTATTTAAAAACAGAAGCAGGCTCCTGTTTAGAGAGACTGCCAGTAGAATATAGCAGCTGGTAAATGACGCAAAATAAGCAATGGGGTTTGTGAAATATTGTGGATAATCAGATTTGTGGAAGCTACTAGAAGTCGCAAGATTATTTTTGGCAGGCTGGTTTGTTTATAGATAATTCTTAGACGGTTGTGTGGTACTGTGTATTTGAGTGTGTATATTCCCTCATATGTGTTTTTTTTTAAGAAAGCAACACCCCCCCCTCCCCCTCCTCGGGTTTACGGCTACCTCGCTGAAGTGCTGTGTCTCTCACGCCTGTGGCGTCCACACTGGCAGCGTTTCTGCTGTGGCGCTGCTGTTGTCAGCCCCTTTCTTTCTACATAGTGTTTGCCTTTCTTAATGGCCATTTCATTTCATTATAAATGTAATTTATTATTTATTATTAATGAGAAAGTTTGTGACCCAGCTGCCATGTTGAGATCAGTTGAGGAAATAACCAAGCACTGCCCACTAGCTGGAGCAAACTTTCTCATTTTACAGCTAAACAGGCATTACAGTAACAGAATACTGATTCATATTTGATCAGCGCTGCCTAGTTTGACTGTTTGATCGGAGTTTGCGAGTGATTGACATCTGCCTCCGTTGAATGAACAGTCAATAGGAACGCTCTCTCTCTCTCTCTCTCTCTCTCTCTCTCTCTCTCTCTCTCTCTCTCTCTCTCTCTCTCTCTGAAATGACCTGTGATTGGCCAAAGTCTCCCGTCACGGGCTAGATGTTCTAAATCCTGAAAACAGAGCCATGAGGAGGAGCAGAAGTCTAGTTTTCTCTCAGAACACTTGAATTACAATATACTGAAAGGTTATTATGGATTTTTTTGCCCAATAATGCCAAAAACATTCTGTCTACTGACTCTTTAACATTCAATAACATTGCAGATTTCTCCACTGTGGGACTAATAAAGGGTTATCTCATTTTATCTTAACATGAGTCAAATTGAAATGTTTCTGTTTATCACTATGAAAGGTCTGAAGGTTGAAAAGTTATAGAATACAAATGTGGAATCTAAGAGTACAATAGTGATCTTAATCTTTGTTAGGATAAAGAGGGGGTCTTTGGAAAATGTTCTCCTCTATAAGGTGTCCCTGGCCCCAAAATATTAGAGAACCCTTGCCCTAGAGAGTGTGACACTTCTTAACACTTCATGCGACCAAAATGGTTTTGGCAACACAAAATCCGTAGAGCCCTGGACCATTGCAAATAAGACTAGAAATTCACTTCTAATCCCTCGCATTGGGAATTCTACCCATCGCCAAGTATGCAGTCTAACATGCACTACCCAGGATTCTTCAATTCAGCATCACTGAATCCTTTTCCTTGAAGCGGTGCACAGAACGTGGATATGAATACAGAAAAGCAGTGCAGGGAAACCACAGAACCGTGCTGGAAATACAGACGGAAACCACAGAACCACCATAGATATCACGTTTTCTAAAGGTTATAAAACATCTTTTTAGTCAAATAGTACAGAATTGACAAAAAAAAAGAAGTAAGAAATGTCCACTGATCATTTCTGTTTTATTGCATTCAGCATGTGGGTAGGTTGTTGGCTTCTTCCCGGCGCTGCCAGGACAGTGTGATTTTGGCAGCCGTTCTAAAACCATCTTAGTGTGTACATGTGATGAGAGCACTTGATCCGATGTGTTCTCTTAGTCAGCACCTTCTGCTCTGGCTTGTGCCTATTTCACTCAAATTTGTCTCAAATACACTTCCATAATAAATTGGGCAAAATAATTCTGCAAAGATGTGCTTCACAGTGCATCCCCCACTATACCATCACTGTAAGGAATCTTTACACTATACCATTCACAGACCTTACCTTCAAGGACAGAGCAGCGTAACATATGTGAACGGTTGCAACAGTGTGTGTGTGAAAAATTTGATTATAATGTGCAAGCAAATGCAAAAACATTCTCCGTCTGTGTGTGTGCATGCTGCATAATGTTCAATTACCTTGTAGCAGTGCTGCCCTCTGCTGGACTGAAGTCAGCAGAACAAAAACACTGCCAGACATTCACAAGGGGAGGAAGAATATAGTGCACGGTGATGCAGCTTCTCTCTCCCTTGCATTTTTATACACACACACACACACACACATAATCAATCACAGTACAATCACACACACACACACACACACACGAATCCATCATTTCAATTAAATGATGGATTAATTAAAATTGTCCCTGTGTATGCATGTGTGAGAAAAAGCTAGGTCACAGGGAGGGGGGGAGCGTTTAATGGCTCTCAGGACACTGGCTAGCCTGTGTGTGTGTGCGTGCGTGTGTGTGTGGGGCTAGTGGTTACTGAGCCATTGGCCTAATTTTTGGCTGAAGACCGGGAGTCGAGGTTTACAGTCACGCACTCCTCTTGTCGCGCGCAGTTGACTGACTTTCTGTCTCTCTTTCATCATCTTTCTCTTTCATAATCAACCTCTCTGACTTGATTCTTGTCCAGCCCGGTCTCTGCTGTCTTTTTCTCATCACTTATGTCAAGTCAACTGCCCCTCCACTCTAGTCCTCAAAGACCATAGGACCCTAATATGACCACACACAAACTCACTCCAAAGCTCTAAAAGGCTCTCCCCTACTAATCTCTCAAATGCAATCCCCCCCCTCCCTCCCTCTCTAAATCTTTGCCAAAACTCTGAGCACAAGATGAAGTTCAGGGAGTATTGCTTTAGGAACGGGACTTCCTCACAAGGCAGTGGAACTCCACTCCTCGCCTGGACATTTGTCATCCGCTTTCAGGTTTAGGTATTCAGGGAACGCAAGGACACTCATACTCATACCTACGTGTTTGTTTTCCACAGTGATAACTGCTCCGACATGCAGCTGAAACACACTGGTCTTTAAGAGACAAAAAGTGTCTTTTTCTCAAAATGTCATCAGCATCTGAGGGAACACTCCAAGGTTTGGTTTTTATACTCTTCTTCTGCTCCGGATGTCCGTTCAGTTCAGCCGATCAGACTGTTATCAGGCTATTAAATAGGCGGTGTAAGTCCATAAAAGCCCCATAGATGTGGGTCAATAGGGGCCTACTACACCCACTAGTATCATCTGTTCACATGGTTGATCACTAGGGGTGTGACGATTCACTCAGCTCACGATACGATACAATACACGATATTGTGTTCACAATCTGGATACAATACGATATTATAACAATAATTAACCTGAGGCTCTTCAGCTCCTCTCCAGTGGCTCCCTGTGGATTTTTGAAAATGGAAATGAATAACTGTGCTTTGTTTACATTTTA
This sequence comes from Sebastiscus albofasciatus, assembly GCA_916701655.1. Classification (NCBI taxonomy): domain Eukaryota; kingdom Metazoa; phylum Chordata; class Actinopteri; order Perciformes; family Sebastidae; genus Sebastiscus; species Sebastiscus albofasciatus. The sequence goes on from CAKAOI010028443.1 coordinate 27,425, forward strand.
ATTTTTATTAATCATTGTTGTAGGTCTATGGTACGACGGTACGATGGAGTATTAGGGCCACATTTTCTTTTTTTCTCGTAAAGTTCTGACTGTATTCTTTTGATATTACGACTTTTTTCTTGTAATATTATGACTTTATTCTGGAAATCTCCGATTTTTTTCCCCTCAATGTGGCCCTAATACGCCGTAGTAGGTTTACGAGAAAAAAAGTCATGATATTATGATAATAAAGTTATAAGTTTAAGAGAAAAAAGTTGTAGTATTATGAAAAGAAAGTCATAATATTATAAAGTAGTAATTTTACGTGTTATTTTCTTTTTTTTCGTAAAGTTATGACTTTATTCTCGTAATATTCTGACTTTATTCTGTAAATCTCAGATGTTTTTTCCCTCAATGTGGCCCTAATACTCCGTATTACATTTGCACTTTGGCCCTCACTGCATTAGACTTATATACTATATACTTAGACTATAAACTGTGTTACCTTCATCACAATGATCAAATGTTTTGCGG
>CAKAOI010028444.1:0-10812 GCA_916701655.1 Sebastiscus albofasciatus
TATTAGACATATTGGCACCACCAGACCAAATTAGACTTAATGTTATTTGGACCCTGTCTGACTTGGGTCCAGGCGTAGACTGTACATAAGAAGTGGACGTAGTCCCCGTGATATCACCCATTGGTTTTTGGGCTGCCGTCTTGAAGCCTTGAGTTTGGCATGTTGGTATTTGGCCAACGCCACGTTGTATTTTTGCAACCAGAGGTAAAATGAGAGGATGGAGCTAAGTATATCCGAATGCTGAATAAGACATTTACAGGCGACCAGAAAAGTTAGTAACTTTCATAAGGTGAAAACATTGGCTTCTCTTCTCAGACCTGGATGTAGCCCACTGGTCCCAGGTTGGGCCATGGTTAGGAGGTGCAATGGAAGTGGAAGCAGGCGCGAGAGGTAAAGCAAAGGGTTTACAAAATACGTGTTTTTAATTTTTTGAAATGCAGTTTCTGTAAAAATATCGCCAATGTGAGATGAAACTTCCAGTCAACTCAACTACGGTTCACTCATTTATCATTTATCTTTTATTGGTAATGACACCAAAGTACTATTACAATCCATCTGTCGATAATGTAAAGGTCCATTAAAACACAATACATGACAACGTTACACTTGCAATCCTACGCTGAGAAACACTGTGAACAGAAAGAAAATACTCTGAGCACCGCTGGACCGTTTGAGGAGGTAATAAGGATTGGAACAGCAGCTTATAACACACCCCACATCACAACATATCATCGACCCCCGGCAGTTTGGTGCCCCCTCATTTGCCCCCTGCACTTCAAGATGGATGTTTATCATTATCTACCATCCCCTTGGCGTCTGGCTGGGGTCCAGTGACCTTTTTTTGGGGGCCATCGCCATCAGGGATTACCTATCGATCAAGCGCTCCAACACGGGGAGCTTGATGAGAATGCGTAGATGTGTGAATAGTAAGCGTGCGTCCTCTAAAGAGTATTACCAACAAAGTGAGGGTGTGCAAGTGATCAGGTGAGAATTGTGCATGCATGAGGTGAAGGTACGCGTGCGTCTCCTTGACCGAAGTAACGAGCATATCAAATGCGTGTGTGTTCGTCTCCTTGACCGGGGTGGATGGGTGTATCAACTCACGGAAGGTATTAAAGTTGATGAGGTGATTTAAAGTGAGCAATGTGACCAATGGACTGAACAATGGGACTCGGAGGACACAAATGCACACACCCACACACACACAAACAGGTCGTTTTTTTAATGAGGACACCTATCTTCGATTGATAGGTCCCTCCTCTGATTCATGTACTCCGTCAGGCCGTTACTTTCCTTTATATTGAGCTGTAATTTTATCTCTCCGGGGTCAATCATAGGTTGCTCTCCAGCAGGATCGTTCGGAGGACTCAATATGGCGAATGATGAATGATGAGCTCAGCACGCTGTTTGTCAAAGAGTTAAGCAGCAGGGCTGAAAGTGCAGAGGAGACGGGGCCTCTACAATGGCCCCCATCGACACACAAATCTTCCCTACGCAACCTCCTGATGAAATATGGACTTATGTATTTGTCGGAACAATTCACAATACGGTGTCATCAGTGTCACGCAGAGATCTTGTTTGGCCCGGCGTGTGCTAAGCAGTCGAGGCTGCCCTTCACGGGCACTTTCCTGTCTGCCTGAGTGTCTCTCTATTGCTTATTGATAAAACACAATAGTGATTCAACCTCCAGCTCATGAAAGATTTTAAACACTCTGTTAACACTCTGCTGCACAGGAGGTGATGCATTCAATATTTGAGGCAGCAGCCACAGCAGAGTGTGGAATAAATGGATTGGTTGCACACGAAAAAAAAGAAAAAGAAAAAGAGAGAGATAGAAACTGAACTTTTAGCAACAGAAAATCCTAAAAGGAATTAATCACTTTAATTTATTTAAATTCAAATTTTTAAAGATTTCATTGACAAGTGATCTATGGGAAGTGGAGTCTACAAGCACCAGAAATATTACCAATAAATCAAAATCAATACATGCAGATTGTATTTAAAATAGGGCTGTCAATCAATTCAAATATTTATTCGCGATTAATCTCATGATTGTCCGTAGTTAATCACGATTAATCACAATTTAATAATTTTTAACTGTTTTTTGCGTTAACGCGTTATATTTGACAGCCCTAGTTTATACTTTTACTACTATATGAGCTCACTTGAAGCAACCGGTTAGCGTCACTCTTGTGGTGGATACCTTCAATGTAGGCTTTGATTTATAGCAACAGTAGAAAGTGTATTATATGTGATCAGGCTGCATTGTGTTTAAATTATATTACCTATTACTTCATCTATCTTGTGACATACGGTAGGTGTGCTACGTATGCACTTATAGAATTAGAGTTATTTCCTGGTGAATTATATTTCGGTTGTCGCATTACAAAAATTACAGTGTGCAGTCGGCGTGTTTCTTTTCTTCCATTATAGAAAGCGGTGATCACAGTAAGGAGAAGATTTGCAGTGTAATTGGCTCTACGGTAGGTGTATGATCCCATTTAGATGTGTGTGACTGAAATGGAGAAGATAGTGGAGCCTTTCTCCACCAGAATTGAGAACACAAAGCAGCCCAGGCTCACCAATCACAGTTCTATCAGTAGTCATGAAGTCTCTGCATCCAAATACAAAATATTCCTGAAAGTTCGGTCTGCTACACTGGGTAACTGTTTGACAAATCTCTAAGATGGATGGATACTTCTCAAATATGCTGTAGTTTGGTTGCAGTTCACTTCTAGTTGCCCACGCACCCACGTAGTTAGGTTTGTGGTGCCACTGGCATATTTCATTATACCACTGCAGGTTTTGCAGGCAGCAAATGTTTTCCATCTGTTATTGTGTATTTCTGACTCCTGCATTAGTTTTCCAATATGCATCAGTTCATATTTACACCCCTAACCCATAAATAAATGCCATAGATATACACACACACAGTATGTACATAAAAACAAAGGGTCCCCTGACTGTTTGCATCATTATAGTTTCATATATACATTGAATGAACTGTATATATGAACCCATTTAAAAAATGTTTTTTTAAAGCAATTCATGCATGCTTAAATTGTACTATACAGTTCATTGGAGAAAATGCTCCTTTATGGCACAATAAATGCTTTTATTTACTTTTTTCTTAAGATTATTAAGAGACAGTGAAGCCAACGTGGTTAGGGTTGGTGCTTTAAACCTGCATTCTTCAACAGCCAGCAGGGGGCGACTCTTCTGGTCCAAAAAGAAGTCTGCTTGTATAGAAGTCTATGAGAAAATGAGTCTACTTCTCACTTGATTTATTACCTCAGTAAACATTGTAAGCATGAGTTTATGGTCTCAATTCGCTAGTTTCAAGTCTTCGTCAATACAGCATGATGTTCATTTAGTAAATTATGGTCCCATTTAGAGATAGCGACGGCCAAAATTCCAAACTCGAGGCTTCAAAACAACAGTCCACAAACCAATGGGTGAAGTCATGGTGACCACATTCACTTCTTATATACAGTCTATGTATAGTGTTTTTACTAAAATTGTAAGGTTATCCAGTCATATGCAAGTGTAAAACTTAAAGGCAGAATAGGACTTCTGGGAATAGGAATCTTTTGTAAGTCACTAATAATGTAATAGTGGAGCTCCTCAGATTGCTGGTTTCTGTGTCTCTCTTCATCCATGTGGTCACGCTCTAATTGATTTTTAGCATTGCTTGAATCTGGCAGCATATGAGGCCAATTTCATACATCCCACTGTTGTTCCTGCTGAAGGCTCGCCGAGCTCGACTGACTTCAAATGCTGTCACCTTAAGAAGCCCATTTACTTGAAAAACAACACGTTATATTTGAAAGCAGCTGAGGGGATTATCTTATCCAACTTCCTGAAAATGTACATCAGGAGTAGCTGTTCCTCACCTTGCGTCAGTATGGCCTGTATCTATCTAATGTGCCCTTCACAGCTCTCATCTCTCTTCCTTTGTATGGCTTTTTTTTCTTTCTTTAGCGAGAACAAAAATTTGCCCATTGAAACATTTAATCATTAATACTTTTTGACAACTTACATATCTTTGTCAGGTTTGGTGGGATCGGCCCATGTATTTGTTACCACTGACCTGAATTCCATCATTTTTCTTCTCTTTTGCTTGTCAGTACCGTGTTGCCGTTACCCGCGGAAGATTAATGAACAACAATGGGCTATTTGCTGGAAATGCCAGCTTCAAACAGCGGCACGACAACGTGTCTTTATCCAGCTTTTTCCCTTTCTGAGAGCTTTGATCTGGTGAATGAGAAACAGACAATAACTTGACTGACTCCCGCAAACCTTGCAGCTTAAATGTGGAAAAATTGGACTGATTCATTGTCCGGTGAATTGTGAGAGATGCATTACAGGTTTGTTCAAGAATTCAATGTGAAAAGACATAAAAATCACCCTGTGAAAGAGTGTTACAGGATTAAATGAAGTCATTTTGATGAAAGCAAAGGCTACAAACCACCTTGATTCAAGTTACAAACATACAAAGGGGCCTTTTTATATATTTTTAATGTCAAACAGGTGAATTGAATCGTTTAGATTTCCAGTAAAGCTCTAAAATGTGCCCACAATTTCATATTCTAAAAAAAACGAGGAAAGGAAAAAAGAAAAATCAGGTTTTTAAAGGCTGGATTGCACCATGTCTCTGTATGCTTATTCCCTGAGGCAGCGTAGCAGGCTGCAGAATGAAACACCTGCTGCATGATGGAAACGTTACATTACGATCCTTGCAACGGCAACGTTCAGGAGAGAAATGACATGATGCAGCTATGTGGCAACATCAACACGCATTTCAGAATAGACATCGCAGCGTGTACCAAAACAAATATTCCATCGCACAAGTCTGTCGGGCGTAAGATATGGCCGATGTTGTCATTGAGAGAAAACACTGTGTATGTTTTATTGGGCAAATGTGTCATCGCTCTCATGCTTGTTAGGGGGATTGTATACATTACAGGTTCCACAGCGTGATGTCTGTAATGATGAACAGCCCGCTGAGTGCATCCTCCGGTGTAAAGGCCTTGGCTCGTGGATGAGATTTATGTTGGCGCTGTGACTGCTAAATATTCATCTTCCATCTACATCATCTAAATAAGCCACACATGTGACTTTGGTGAACAGAATGGGTGTGTAATCATACCTAGTCTATGTGCCAGGTTTTAAACTGTTGTAAAAGTGTATATAGTACAACATATACATTAGGGTTGTCAATCACGATTAATCACAAATTAATCACACATTTTTTTATCTGTTCACAATGAACCTTAAAGGAAGATTTGTCAAGTATGTAATACTTTTATCAACATGGGAGTGGGCGAATATGCTGCTTTATGCAAATGTATGTATATATTTATTGTTGGAAATCAATTAACAACACAAAACAATGACAAATATTGTTATTGTTATATAGGTACTGCACTTAGCATAACAAATATGCTCAAATCATAACATGGAAAACTGCAGCCCAACAGGCAACAACAGCTATCAGTGTGTCAGTGTGATGACTTGACTATGACTTGCCCCAAAACTGCATGTGATTATCATAAAGTGGGCATGTCTGTAAAGGGGAGACTCGTGGGTACCCATAGAACCCATTTACATTCACATATCTGGAGGTCAGAGGTCAAGGGACCCCTTTGAAAATGGCCATGCTGTTTTTTCTCGCCAAAAGGTTGGTACCAATGGATTCTTAGATTTTTCTAGTTTCATATGATGCGAGTATCTTTACTCAAGCCTTAAAACTGAGCCCGCTACAACCTAAAAATTGCAAGTTGTGTGAATGCATTAAAGAAATTTGTTAGCGTGTTATTATTGCATTAACTTTGACAGCTCTAATATACATATGAATAATAGTTAAATGTTACAATGTGCTCATTTAAATTTTAAATCCTGTTCATTATGTTTGGTTAGGAGTTCATGTGGCTGCAGAATGAAATGTATTTGAAGGACTTTCTCGCCCAATATTGAGTTTCTCAGACAGCACTTACAGTCCTTGCAGGCTTTGAGCTTTGACACCAGAGCAATATAAAATCCCTGTACAGGGTTCTCTCTATCAGAGACAAGCACTACAAACCTGCCCAACAATGCCACAGCAAGGAGATTGATAAGAAAACTTCCAACACAGATCAAAGAAAAAATGAAATATGCAACGTTTCGTACTGACAAATTCAAATGTCAGTACAACAGCCCAAGCTTATCACTTGACAGCCAAACATGCCAGTAAGTACTAGTCACCAGATAAATGTAGGTTACACACTTTGATGTACTGAATGTTTGTACAGTAGTAAGGCATGCACTGTCACTTTCATTTTACTGAAATGAAGTTGAATGAGGGAACTTATCAATTATAAAATGCAGGAAATGATTGTTGAATCGATCGGTTTTGAGCTAGTTTAGTCTTCATTTTGGAAATATTGAACTTAATTGTTGTAACAAATGAGTCATTTGACAACCCTCGTTTTATTATAACAGATTCAGAGAACTGCTATCATTTATATCATGATAAAACTCCTACTACATGCCATTTTGTGATTGGTCCTTGGCCCTGCATCAATTAAAATCTTTTTCTCCCTAAAGGCAAAAAAGTTCAGGCAGCACATCTTCATCCTCCGCCACCTCACCTTCGCACTCCTCGCCACTCTTTCTTAGTGCTCTCACCTTTCTCCCTCCACCTCTCCCCGTCTCTCCTCATGGGATGTGTCTCACAGATGTGGGTCTAGTTTGACGGCTTTGCATTTCGCCAGCGGGACGTCAACTTCAACTTTCCCCCCCGTCCATCACCGCCAGCCTCCGCACATATGCATTAAATATCAAGCCTCATGGAGGGGCAGAGTCGCGGGGAATGCGATGCCGGGGTTCGAGTTGGCAGTTCTGAAGGGAATCCCCTCCCCCCCCGCCTGATGATTAGACCCAGTTCTCAGTCTATGTAAGCCAGAACAGTTGGTGAAGCAGCGAGCAGCGGTTGTGGAGGAGCTTTTAATATTTCCCTCATGTAAAAGCACCACGGGAGCATCTGAATATCGTATTAAAGCGCACTGACTTTGGCACAAACACAGCAGGCGTCTTTTTGTACTTGTATGCACGCGCACACGCACAAACAAATTCTCTCTTGCGTAGAAACATGCAAAAAAAAACAACACATTTTCACATACACACCCACGAGGTAATGAGATTAGCATTCTGATGTTCTTGGAAAATTGCAGGGTTGAGAGAGTAGAGGGAAAATAATAAAAAACACAGGGACTCCCATTGGAATTGAGCTGATGCAGCAGAGATGACACACTTTTTTCCGGCAGAAAGGGAGCGCCGAACATCTTCATGCTCAAACTTCTTTTAATTACCTGCTGTTTTTTTCCACAGCGAACACAATAGGTGAAAAAGGTGGGGTAAAAAATTACCCTTTTTTTCTTTGTGCATTTCCACGCTTGGACGGTGCTGACGAAGAGGCGGCTGGAAATGAGCGTAGCTCGATAATCGAGCTATCAACCTGTGCTTTGATGTGTGTACATACAGGCTTATGCAACAGGCAGCTTAGCTGTTGACACCTTTGTAAATCTCTCCCTCTATTGTGCTTTCACCCATAAATATTACATGAATACCCCGCCGATTCGTTGTATCTCCAAAAGAAGCCAGCTTTTCAGCCATTCACAAAAGGACTCGGTGGCATTTTTGACAGGTTTCTAATACATATTCAGCAGCTCGGTTTGGTCCCAGGGTCATGACGTGATATCCGGACGACGATGTCAACTGTCAAGTAGAGTGAGGGTGGAAAAAAATGGGATTGCACGAGGCGTGATCATGGCAGTGGTGGACAAATTGCGTGTTCGCATAATGTGAACAGATGTCCTCCTTATTCTAACAGATGTAGCAACGGCAATCAGCCCCTGTTTTACTATTTTTTTCCTATCACATATCTTTATTGATTTTGAACATAATACATCACTTTTACAAAATGGGTTGGTTACATCTTTCAAGTCTGCTTCGAGACATCTTCCCCCCCATACCCACGTGAACTCTGAGCCAGAAATGTATAGAAAAAAAGGGGTCCCGTCTTATTGGTACATGTCAAATAAAGTCAAGAAGTTATACCCCTACGACAACGTAGTCGGGGGTATATAGCACTCCGTGTGTCCGTCCTTCCGTCCGTGACACTATCATTTCCGGAGAAGAACTCGGAAACTATTTAACTTAGGAACTCGAAATTTGGTATGATGATTGACAGTGTGGTCTAGTTGTGCCTTTTTGGGGGTTAGAAGTCCAGGGTGCCCAACATTTTTGAAATTTTGGCCAAGAAATTGTATTTTTTTCGACTTCAATTTCCTTTCTGGAGTAGAACTCGAAAAGCGATTTGACTTAGGACCTTCAAATTTGGTATGATGGTTGACAGCGGGGTCTAGTTGTGCCTTTTTGGGGGTTAGAAGTCCAGGGTGCCCAACATTTTTGAAATTTTGGCCAAGAAATTGTATTTTTTTCGACTTCAATTTCCTTTCTGGAGTAGAACTCGAAAAACGATTTGACTTAGGACCTTCAAATTTGGTATGATGGTTGACAGCGGGGTCTAGTTGTGCCTTTTTGGGGGTTAGAAGTCCAGGGTGCCCAACATTTTTGAAATTTTGGCCAAGAAATTGTATTTTTTTCGACTTCAATTTCCTTTCTGGAGTAGAACTCGAAAAACGATTTGACTTAGGACCTTCAAATTTGGTATGATGGTTGACAGCGGGGTCTAGTTGTGCCTTTTTGGGGGTTAGAAGTCCAGGGTGCCCAACATTTTTGAAATTTTGGCCAAGAAATTGTATTTTTTTCGACTTCAATTTCCTTTCTGGAGTAGAACTCGAAAAACGATTTGACTTAGGACCTTCAAATTTGGTATGATGGTTGACAGCGGGGTCTAGTTGTGCCTTTTTGGGGGTTAGAAGTCCAGGGTGCCCAACATTTTTGAAATTTTGGCCAAGAAATTGTATTTTTTTCGACTTCAATTTCCTTTCTGGAGTAGAACTCGAAAAACGATTTGACTTAGGACCTTCAAATTTGGTATGATGGTTGACAGCGGGGTCTAGTTGTGCCTTTTTGGGGGTTAGAAGTCCAGGGTGCCCAACATTTTTGAAATTTTGGCCAAGAAATTGTATTTTTTTCGACTTCAATTTCCTTTCTGGAGTAGAACTCGAAAAGCGATTTGACTTAGGACCTTCAAATTTGGTATGATGGTTGACAGCGGGGTCTAGTTGTGCCTTTTGGGGGTCAGAAGTCCAGGGTGCCCATTAGGTAATTAGTTAATGCCCATTAATTCCATTAGTTCCAAGAGGGTAAAACCTTTGGCCCTACTATAGTAGGGGTCAAGCGGTGAGCGGGGCTATGTGAGCAATGCTCACTTTTGCCTTGTGTTATCAGGTCTTGATTCCAAAAATGTTGAAAGATATAACTTTTTTGTTTGATTGTGGATGTACGTTTTTCAATCGCTATGCAAGAGGAAAGCTCTTTATTCCAAATGTTCAAAGATGGACAACAAACACTTTTCCAATGTCTAGCAATAAGTTAATCAACTTGCGTTCATGAGTTCTCAGGGCCAATGCTTCTGAGATAAGACCAAGGATACAAATCTCTGGGCTTACATGGATTTTTTTGTGGATGATGTTGGAAATTGTGTTGATTATTCCTTTCCAAAAGTCTTGTATGCATTTACACTTCCAGATGCGTTGAAATAGGGTTCCTTCCTCTGTTGTCTGGGATATTAAGATTGGATTTATTGAGTATTTCAGGAGTTGCATACGTTCTCATAAGCCAATTATATTGGATCAATTTAAATCTTAATTAATAGATAATGTTTGTGCTTGATAACAGGCCTTTTCTCAAAGTGTTACTATTTTAATTGCTGCAATGTATCTCAATAGCTTAAAAAAACTCATTGTTCCTCATTTTTGATCATGATGTGCCTGCGAGTTGATAGAGAGAGACGAGTCTGCTGTGACAGCTTCACTTCTTTCCTTCCTGAGTGTGAGGAAGCATAGAGCTGCTGCGGCACTGATGGGAGGATGGATGCTGAATTGATGCCTGATGTGGGGATGGCTCAATGGCTACCGCCACACATTAATATTCCCATCCCGAGTCTCTTCTTCGTCATTGTGACATAAGCCATTCAGTCCTAATTAAAAAAATGAGCTGTGATGCATGTGGTTACCCGATATTGTTAAAGGCATCATAAATAACTGATGGAGGTTGATGGATTCATCATATTAGCAATGCTGTAAGTGTAGAGACACTTTCTCAGTGAAGGACATGTTGGCCAAAATGTGCAAGTAATGATTATTTTCACAGTTAGTCTGCAATTTGTTGTCTTTAGTAATTGGTTAATCAGTGTATTGATTGCATAAGACATCACAATAACATAAACTACTTCTATTGTCTGGTCAACAACCCCAAAACCCAAATACATTGGGCTTCATTCACAAACAGTGCATACGCATAAATCTATGCTTAAACCGTCCGTACGTACCAACATTTTACACACAAGTCTGGGATCCATCAACAAATTCGAAGAAATGATGAAGGCCCAGCTGTCTTAGAAAATGTAAACACATCCATTTTAACTAAATGCATAGTATATTACAGAGAGACTTCTCTCTCCTAGCAGCAGATGTGGAGATGAATGCAGGTGCTTCGTGTAAAACAACAACACCAGCAGTCTTGGTCGATCCTTGTGCGTTCAGATACCCAATTCAGAGTGTTGATTTCTTTCACTGGGAGTTGATTCAACTTGGTGTCACAATCAGTCCACCTACCTAAGATGGAAATATTGTAAACCACCAA
>CAKAOI010028445.1:0-22058 GCA_916701655.1 Sebastiscus albofasciatus
TGAAAAAAAATTCATAGTATATTATGTCGAAACATTTCATGGAAAACAAATTATAGTATAGTATGTCGAAAAATCGCATGAAAAAAAAGTCATAGTATACTATGTCGAAACATTTCATGGAAAACAAATTATAGTATAGTATGTCAAAAATTTTCATGAAAAAAAGTCATAGTATATAGTAAGTCGAAAAATTTCATGGAAAAAAAATTATAGTTTACCATGTCGAAAAATCTTCATGAAAAAAGTCATAGTATGGTATGTAGAAAATTTTCATGAAAAAAAGTTATAGTATATTATGTCAAAACTTTTCATGAAAAAAAAGTCATACTATAGTATGTCAAAAAAATCTCATGGGAAAAAAAAGTCATAGTATAGTATGTAGAAAATTTTCATGAAAAAAGTTACAGTATAGTATGTCGAAACATTTCAAGGAAAACAAATTATAGTATAGTATGACAAAAAATTTTCATGAAAAAAAAAAGTCATAGTATACTATGTCGAAAAATTATATATTATATAGTATGTCAAAAAAGTCTGAATATAATATGTTGATTAATTTCATGGAAAAAAAACTTCAGTATAGTATATCGAAAGATTTTATGCAAAAAATGATAGTATAGTATGTCGAAAACTTTCATGAAAAAAGTCATAGTGTAGTGTGTAAAAAACTTTCATTGAAAAAAAAAGCCATAGTATTGTATGTCAAAAAAATAAAGAAAGTCATAGTATAATATGTTGAAAAAAGTCAGTGTTGTATGTCAAAAAAATAAGTCGTAGTATAGTATATCTAAAAAATAAAGAAAATCATTGTATAGTATGTCGAAAATGTTCACGAAAAAAGTCATAATATAATATGTCGATTAATTTCATGGAAAAAGAACAAACAGTAGTATGTCGAAAAAAGTCATAGTATAGTATGTCAAAGAAATAAAAAGATTAATATTATTGTTTGTTCAAAAAACGCTATAGTATAGCATGTCAAAAACAAATTAAAAAAGGCATAGTATGTTGAAAAAATAGTCATAGTATACTATGTCGAAAAAATAAAAAAGTTAAAGTATAGTATGTCGAAAAAAATTAAAGTCATAGTATATGTTGAAAAAAGTCTTGGTGTAGTATGTCGAAAAAATAATTCATAGTATGTCGAAAAAAATGCAAAAAAAATAATTTTATAGTATGTCAAAAAAAGTCATTGTATAGTATGTGTTGAAAAAATAAAAAAAATCATAGTATAGCATGTCGAAAAAAAGTCATAGTATAGTTTGTCGAAACATTTTTAAAGTCATAGTATAGTATGTCCAATAAATAAAAGTCACAGTAAAGTATCTCGAAAAAAAGTCATCATATAGTATGTCGAAGAAAAATCATAGTATATTAGTATACATAACTTTGAAAAAATAAGTCATAGTATATCGAAGAGTTATAGTATAGTATGTTGAATAAATAAACAGTCATAGTATGTCAAAAAATAGTCATCATATAGTATGTTGAAAAAGTCATAATATAGTATCTCGAAAAAATAAGAAAGTCATATAGTATGTTGAAGAAATAAGTCATAGTACAGTATGTTGAATAAATAAAGTCACAGTATAGTATGTCGAAAAAAATTGTCATCGTATAATATGTTAAATCTAAAAAAAAGTCATAGTATGCCAAAAAAATAAAAAAAAAGTCATATAGTATAAAAATAATTCTTAATTGCAGCAAGAAATAACAGTCAAACAGTATTGATGCAATAGAAAATAAAAAATGATTTGGTTAAAAACAAAAATGGCTTCAGATAGTTGTAAACATAATACAATTTATTAAGTATCTTTTTTATAAATTTTCAATTTTACATATTTTCCCCAGCTTTTTACATAATACAGTTAGATTTAAATGCAGCCCAACATTTACAGGCTATATACAACTTAAACTTTCTCCATAGGGAAAACACAAATATTGTTGCTTCTTCAGGTATCTGAATCCATGTTCAATTCAACACATTTTGTTTTGCTCCAATATGATTTCATTAGGATTTGTTCAGGATAATTCGCATAAAGTATGACGGTGAAAAAAGTGACCTTATATTTGCAATGAATTAATTAAAAACAATAAGAGTCCCTGCTTTAATCATATTGCATCAGAACAAAAAACAATTATGGGTTTAAATTCCAAATGTGATATCAAGGTGGGAAAAGGTCTGTGTATTCGTCACCCCCTGATATACAGCACTGTACATGGTCCCAGAAAAAACAATATTATCAATTTACACTGAACAGTTAAAAAGTCTCCAGATGAAACAAGCAACAGTAAATCTTAAAATAAAAAATCAGTTTTAAATGTTACACTTTACATACACGTGATACTTTAATAAAGTAATCATATTTTTCTTTTTTAAAAAAGGGGTGGTGGTGAGGGGGGTGCTTGCTACTCCACATCCTTTCACAGATTCAGTACATTCAGATTAAATAAGGAGAGCACAGCATGTTGCTGCTCTAGCAAGTGCTACGCTAAACTGCTGCTCATTGAGACTAATTTAAATGTTCACAGTGCTAGCTTTGGAAAAGGATAGTCTTAAAACACATCGATTGGATTTGTGTCAGCTGTTGAAACCACTTCATACCGATCCCAACCTGTTATGGATGACCCAGCTTTTTTCAACTGTAACTTGTCGAAGTCCGCAAAGCACAACAGACGGTACCGCTATGGCTCCTTGCTTTCAAGATTACTAATTAACACAGTCCTGGCATGCATTCACAGCATGCAAACACACATCCTACTACCATTTGCCCTGCAAGACAGCATAGAAACACACTTACTACACTTTATGGACCTTTTTTTTTTTATCTATTCACATTCATCTCCCTCGCTTCGTAGCATCTGAGTTTATATCTCACGTGTTTAGTATTTAAGCACGCGACTGTGTTGCATTTACATTTGGGGGGCACGTAGAATGGATTCTATTTGGCGAAAACATTCAATATATTAGCTGCTGTGATTTTATCCTAAAAGTTGTGCTCAGTGAACAGTCGCCAGTAAGTTTGAAGGACAAATGCTAGAGATGTAAGTAACAATTTAAGTAACCAACACTAAACCCTGACAAAACTGCATATTCTTTTACTTGAAGTGGCTGTTGTTTGAACACTATCCATCCGCGTTATACTTCACTGGAAGGTTTTTTTCATTGTCACAGGGATGGTAGTAGTACATTGAACGCAATCAGCCACCAGTGGGTGCTATTGCTTTACGCACCGTCACTGAGGACTGCAGCTTCTGTTCAGGAGCTGTAGTTCAGTCCGTGATTTTGCTCCGACCCTGAAGCATGTGCCTCTGCTGAAGAGGAGGAGTTCCTCTAAATCACATTCCCAATGTGCTGGTTATGGCGGGTCTAGCAGTCTGATCCTACACTGTCACAGCCCTCGAAGCCCAATGCAGCCTCTTGTGTACATGATCTACTGTTGGTTAATCCACAGCAGTCACAGTGATAGCGGGGAGTCTAGCCACCAGCCAGTAACCTACATGTACACTGTAACAGGGTGCTGACATGGACATTGTACTGGCAGGGTAACATTTTCCTCGATGTAGCTGTAAAACTCATGTGAAAATTACTTCTGCTCCATTATCTGTAACAATGGATGACAAGTGAGGGTCTAAACATCTGCCCACCGTATACCGCCACACACACACACTCGACATGATGACCCATCAACCACATCCTTAATTCAGGATCAAGATTTCAGGACACTGTGGTGGACTTGTACTGAAAGAGGTTTTGCTGTAGGAATGTTCCCGGCTTTATATCGAGCTGTAATGCTTCTGAATGATAGTGGAACTCTGTGGATCAGCAAAGGTGTCAAGCAACTCTCCCATGCCCTCACTTGTCGGCGGCCCGGTCTGAGGTCTGTGGTTCTCCCCCATGGAGGGGCGTTTCCGTCTCCCAGCCTGGTGGTCCTGTTGGCAGTGTGTTCAGGCCAACTTCAGAGTGCTGATGGGGAAGGAGGGCATGGTCACCATTGTCACAGGGTTGAGCACCGTCTGACCCACCAGCTGCGGGTGGTGGGCCACCATTTGGGCGCTCACTGCTGTCTGCTTGCCAACGATGGTGGCAGCCGGTTGGCCGGTCGCAGTGCCGTTCATGTGAGGGTGGGCATGGTTCAGGGTGTGGGTGATGTGACTGACCATAGCTGACTGTGTGACGGCCACCGGTTGGGGATAGAGGGCCGGTAGATGCTGGCTCAAGTGAGCCACCGGGTGAACGGTGATGTGACCGATGGGTTGGTGGCCGGGGGCTAACTGGACAGTGCCGGTAGCGGTAGAGGGAGCCAGGTGGGCAATATGCTTGGGACCCCCTCCCTGGATGACGTGGTTGACAGCCTGGATGACTGAGGGATGGGACACTGAAGCGTGGGCAATGACTGTGGGGTGTAGGCTTGGCGCGGTCACCATCTGTGTCTGGGTGGGGATCATGGTTTGACTGTGGCAGATGGGAGTGCTGGATGTTGTGAGTGCAGGTGGGGCTGCAGGCCTGGACACAGGAGTCATTGTCAGCGGCTGGAGCTGAGGCTGTTGCAGAGGGACTTTGTGCTGCACAGAGATGTGTTGGGTGATGAAGGAGGTAGCGGTGGGTGTCAGGATCGGGGTCTGAGTGGGTGTCGCAGTCTTGTGCAGCTCAGGTTTCATGGTTTGAGGCACGGTGGATAAGGCAGTCTGTGCTCTCGCCGCAGGCTCATCTTCCAGGTCATCATCCATAATATCTTCACCTTCTGCAACACCAACAGATGAAATAATTAACTCAGTATTATCAGATGCAATGTCATTTTTGCAGTATTTCATTTTAATAACACTCAAATTAAAAAAAAAAAAAAGAAGAAGTTTGGTGCTGTAGTTAGTGGGTCATTTTTTCTGGTCTTAACTGTTAAAGATTCACATAGATTAACATTACTTTAAATATATTCTTAATATTTATACAGGGGCATCCCTGTAGTAGGGTTTCCGCCAGAAAAGTTGTTAAGACAGGCGGCGTCTGGCACTGGTCCACCTTTACAGCTCACCTTAAGCAAGCCTGTACACACACAATGCACTGCTACGCTTACAGCTATAACTTCATACCTGCTGTCAGTCCGTCACACGCTACCTCGCTCTCTCTCTGTCTCTCTCAGCTGCACACACAGACACTCGCTAACATTAAGCCCACACCCTACGCACGGAGTGATTCCTTAAAGGAGTATTCTACTTGTATAACACATTTTAGTTTAAAAAACATCTTAAAAGTACATAATTCCCCAATGCTTAGGCCTGGCTTACAATACACTGGCGGAAACCCTGCTCTAGGCCGGCTGTAATCCGACCCTGACTGTCAGTGTACCTGAGGCAGTTGAGGTGGAGGCCTGGTCCTCCTCTGGCTGTACTGTCTGTCTGAGGACGCGATCGATCTCAATCACATCCATCCACTGGCTCAGCTCGTTCTTTAGCTCTGCTAATCGCTGCTGTGTGGCTATCTTCTCTCTAGCCAGTCGCTCCATGTCGTGCTCGTACTCCTTCTCTTTTCTCTTCAACGTCTGAAAGGAGAAAGCACAAGATGGTAAAACTTTTAAATCATTAGGTTGTAAAAGTGTAAAAGTGGGTGACTCCATGATGGTGTGAGCTGCCACCAGTAAATGTACAACTTGTTTCTATGACTTTTCATGACATTTTGTATGACAAACTATACGATGACGTTTTTGCGACATACTGTATGATTTATGACTTTTTCAACATACTATACTATGACTTTTTTAGACTTACTTTTTTTCCAGCATACTATGACTTATAGATATTTTCGATAGCTGGTATTCGATGACTGACTTTTGATGACTTTTTCCAACATACTATTTTATAACTATTTTTTGACAGTTTTAGGACATTTCTATGGCATACTCTGACTTTTTCTACACTATGACTTTATTACTTTTTTCGACATACTATACTATGACTTTTTCATGAATATTTTCAGCATACTATACTATTATTTTATGACTTTCGGCATGCTAAACTATGACTTTAATGACTGTTTTCGACTTACTATACTTTGACTTTTCGACATGCTATGCTATGGCTTATGATTTTTTTGACATACTCTGACTATTTTATGACATTTTTTAGACTTACTATACTGAGACTTTTTTCGACATACTATGACTTTTTCATTAATATTTGACATTATTATTTTTTATGAGTTTTTCGGCATGCTAAACTAAGACTTTTATGACCTTTTTCAAACTACACTATGACTTTTCGACATACTATATACTACATTTTTTGTGACAATTTTATGACTGACATTTATGACATACTATTATTACAGTTTTTGTCACATACCATACTGACTCTTGACATTTTGACAACATACTGTACCATGCCTTTTTTAATGACATACTATGCTATGACTTTTTTTCAACATTCTATACTATAATTTTGACATACTGTTACTTTTTATGACATTTCTATGGCATACTACAATTTTGACATTTTTCATATACTATTACTCTTTTTTATGACCTTTGACATACTATATACAATGACTCTTTTTATAATTTTTTTATAACACTATACCAGGACTTTTTAATGACACTGACATTTGACATTTTTACGACAAAACTATACTCTGGCTTTTTTATTACATTTTTATGTATGTTTTTGTTCATATGGAAGTTCCAAATAAAAGAAGAAAATAAACAAATGTTATGAAGTACAGTATGGTTATTTTTAACCAGGGTCTGAAATTCAAACCTGCCAAATGCAGGTAGATTTTCTGTTTGGTTAGTAAATCAGTCACTCTGGTGGGTAAACGTTTGTACTAAAACGGTAATGTAATAAATTACTATGCTTGGTTACACAGAGAGTCTCTACCGCGTTTTGGTGTCATTCACAGGCGCACTGCTTCTGTCCTCCGCTCTCTGTGTCGGAGTTTGATACAAGCAGGCACTGTGTGATTATGTTTTGCATTACGGATTAGTAATGCAAAACATAATCAACTAGAATTGCCACGTCACGGTTGTATGCCTCCGCTAACAAGTCAAGTTGCAGTTTAAAATCAATGTCTGTCCAAAAGGTCATCGCTACTTCATTTTATCCTGTTAGCCATGTGTGTGAAATTGTCATAATTAGCATGTGAATTCTTGAGTTATGGCTAAAAATGTGTTTTGTGAGGTCACAGTGACTTTGACCTTGGACAACCAAAATCTAATCATTTCATCCGTGAGTCCAAGTAAACGTTTGTGCCAAATTTGAAAATATTCCCTCCAGGCATTCCTGAGATATCACGTTCACAAGAATGGGTCGGGTGATACGTGCCTCCGACCACAGCTGTCACCAGCGTGGAGGCATAAAAATGGTGTCTACTGCTCAAAAACAAAGCACATCACACCAATAAACCTCAATAGAAAACCAGAATTAATGCCCATACGGTCTTTACAACTGATTAATAAGGAATAGGTCCAATAAATGATTTTTTTTAAAAACTGCGACCAGAGCCTGTGTGCAGTGAGCAAAATAACAGAGCTACAGAAACACAAGGGCAGGAGGAGGTGGAGGAGAGAAAAAGGAGGGAAGGAGTGAAGAGACGAGTATGGGAAGTAGGAGGTGCTTCCAGGCAGTGGCTCTCTGTGACCCAATTTCCCTTAACCCATCAGCTGACACAAGGCAAAACAAGGCCAAACAAACTGAGCTGGACTTCTCTGTACACGGCAACAGGAGGAAGACAAACTTACACAAACTGTAAGAATAATGCAAATGTACAAAGAAATGATAAGCAACAACCTAAACTAATTCCCAACTTACTCCCAAATAAATAACTGCTGGCTAACGTAATACAGACAGGAGGATAGAGTTACGCTGTTTAGTAGTAGTATTTACGCGGATTAGTATTATGAAATTGAACACTTCATATAATTTACTACTTGTCAAGCTCAGCTCCGTCAAAGTATCCGACACAGACTCAGGCCTCGGTGGGAGAGGCTCAGAGAAATGACACTGTGCGAAATCTGTTACCAGTAACCTGATGACTCAGGATCATAAAGCCATTTCCTCAAAGGGTGGACTTCCTGTTAGTGTTCATGCCACCGTGTATGTGTGTGTGTGAGGGTATAGTACATGTACAAGTCATCTTGTGCCAGATTTAGGCTGTACAGATTGTAAAGCCCCCTGAGGCAAATTTGCAATTTGTGATATTGGACTATACAAATAAAATTGACTTGATTTGAAAAAACTGACATCTATATGTATATGTTGTTTGGCTAATTTTAGCTCTATGTAGAAAGATATCTATCAGCATGGTCTGTGCGTGTGCATTTACAGTACAATATACAGTACGTGTACATAAATAGCAAAGAGGGACAAAAGTCGGGCCTTGTGTAATTCAGCACCTGTCTCTAGTCCTTATCCTGGATTAGAAATGCACGGGCCAAGCGGTCTGTGCTTGGACTGCATCCCACTCGGGGAGTTTTCAGTCACTCGAACACACGAATACAAACCCAGAGGAAGTCCTGTTCACAAATTTGTTTGGCAGAAGATAGCCATGACAAGAACATAATTAGGCCCTATCAAATCCACATAAATTAGCCATTTAATGTGAAGAATTCCCCTTTAAATTGTAGGCCAATACACTGAGAAAACCAACGATGTGTAAGTGTGACTCTTTCTAAATTACCTCAAACCTTGTGTGCAATTTTTGTTACTTATCGGCCTACATATACACTGATATATCTCTAATAAACTAACTAACCTGGAAGACTTATGAGTCTAGCTCTGTTTTAAATGCTGATCTCCAAATATGAACAAACACTAAATTAGAATCAAAATTGTCTTCCTTCAGTACTGTTAAAGACAAACAAGGAGGAAACGCTGCTGTCTGCTATGCATCTCATTACTTGTGAAAGTGCTGAAGTGCTTTTAGAAAGCCACAAGAATTCAAGTATTGCATCGTTTCTCAGTCACACACACACACACACACACACACACACACACACACACACACACACACACACACACACGTATTCAAACAAGAAAGTTATTGTATTTCAATTGCAGCATAACTCAAGACCAGCCATCAACAGCCACTCTCCGTCAAGAAGAGCTGATGATATCTGTACTTCAGTATGAACCCGCTAACAGTATCCTCCGTCTCAACACATCATGTACTGAAATGCCCCCATCTTTAGTTGTCATGGAAACAGATGAAAACCTCATAGGTTTCCTCGGAAACCTAAAAGACCATGCACACCTTCATGTGCCAAAGGTGCTTTTTTAGATTTCTTTTACACATGGGTGTAATAATGAAAACGGTTACTCGCATGCATGGAGAACAGATTTCCTCACACGCAGCATCTATATCAAAAAAAATTGTCAGCGGGGGAGAATGAAATGGTATGAAGAGCGTACAAAATATGTGACACGTGGACCGAGGGCTGGCCGCCTCCCTTTTACACTCATGTATAAGCAGGCAGCTTTATGAGAGCAGCACCACAACTGTGCATGCCACAAACTATGACTCATGGAGAGAAACGCTCCACAAACACCGAGACCCACTGAACTCTCCCCGTTACAGTGCTGATGGGAGACAGAGCAGACACTGTGTTTGTCTCTTGAGAAACAGCTAGTCTGAGATTAACAATGTAAACCTGAACATCAAGTCTGTCACAGACGGATCATCACCCTGTTTACTGTGTCACCAGGTTGGTAGGACACAATGTGCTGAGTATCTTTTGTCTCTTTGCACATGAGCCTCTGAGCCTCCTCCTTCAAAAGAGACAAAGCCCCACCGCGGCCTTGTTTGCATGTGAAAATCTAGACCAGTACAGCGATAGGCTGCATTATATGTGTGCGAGTGTGTGTGGAAGATAAACACTGCTCAAGCGCTGTCACAAGCAATGCGAGTGCTGAGCACATGGCCCCACAGAGAACGGGAGAGGGAGGGCGGCAGATAGCGGGGGATTGAAAGAGAGCAATACAAGCTGTACTCACTGACTCACTTTTGCAGCAGACGGCACAAGGCTGGGTTCTCTTAAAGGGCCAGGAGCACAGGAGGCCACGTTGCAGACATGCTGCACAGCCTGGATGACTGATCAGGCTTCTGCACACAGAGGTCTTGTGACAAAGTGGTAACCATAAACCCTTGTCTCACTGTGCCTTCAAGCTGCAACTGAGAACTTCACATGGTGTCCGACTTCAACAATACAAGGCTTGTCTATGAAAAAAAAAATGCTACTTTTGCACAGCACTCCTCGTGTGCGAGCTTGTGCTGGTCATAACTGACCTATTTACCTCAAAGTGGCTAAGGACTGGCCGATAGGCCAGACCACTCTCCGGTGCAGTCAAAGAGTACTGTGAGACAACAACAATTGTGCACTTCACTTATATATAGCTGTGGTCTGGTACTCTGTCACATAACTGTTCTTATCATATAAAACAACTGGGCAGGAGACAACCCTGCTGGTAAAGATATTTTTCCTCTTAGCCCAGAAAATCATAATTCCCTAGAGATACATACATGCTTCTGTGCCACAGCAAATGTAACAGTTGTTGAATTTGACTATAGTCTTCTTGACTCAAAACTAGGGCTGTCAATCGATTCAAATATGTAATTGCGATTAATCGCATGATTGTCCGTGATTAATCGCAAATTAATCACACATTTTTATCCGTTCAAAATGTACCTTAAAGAGAGATTTTCAAGTATTTAATACTCTTATCAACATGGGAGTGGTCAAATATGCTTGCTTTATGCAAATATATGTTTACATGTATTATTGGAAATCAATTAACAACACAAAACAATGACAAATATTGTCTAGAAACCCTCACAGGTAGCGTTTTTTAACCTCCTTCCCGAAAAGCTAGTATGACATGGTACTAATAGATTCAATGGGTTTTCTAGTTTCATATGATACTCTCACTCTAGCTTTAAAACTGAGCCTGCTTCAACCTCCGGAAGATTGATTGCGTTAATGTGATAAAGAAATTAGTGGCGTTAAAACGTTTATTGCGTTAACTTTGACAGCCCCACTCAAAACCTTAAAAGAAGGAACTGAGAGTCACAGAGACTTTCACAAAGACTAAGCTGAGACCTTAAAAAACCTTGAAATATTAAAGAGTAGTGACCTTGACTGCCATGGACTGATTATTTTTAATGTTTAAGGCTGAATGAATAATAAATGTCAAAGCAGTGCTTTGTTTTAAGGCAAGGCTTCTAAGGAAATATGCCATTAGGTGCACATTAAAATGTAATTTACTTACAATGCTACAAATATGAAAACACATATCCACCTTCCTCCAACTCTTTACTCAGATTTTCCCCACCAGATGGCACAACGCGTTTCATTTGGGGATGAGCAGTGGAGGAACAAGTTCAGTCAGCGATGAGGGGGAAACGAAGCGCGAGCAGAGTAAACTGAGCCTTGTGTTTACCGCTCCATGTTCCCTCCCTGCTGCTGGCAGCTAAGCCTGGTGGTACGGCGAGTCCTGCCTGTTGCAGAGCTGGGAGGGGGCCCAGCACGGGGGGTGACGTCACGCAGCTCGGGCTAGCCATGTGCTTGCTGCTCATGTGGCCTTAAAAGCTCAGAGAGGCAGGATGGAGGGAGGAAGGGAGGGGGAGTCGAGAGGAGGAGCTCTAATGCATCAAAGCTTATTTTACAGCCTCGGCTTTCGCAGCACCACTACAGGCTCAGGGGAAAGCCTTTAGGAACAAGATGTAAAAACCAAAACCCCCATGTACGGCTCTGTTAATATCAAAACACAACCGAAAAGCAAAATCGAGTCGCATGATAGCGTTCTGGTCAGTTAGTTGCTGAGTCATTTGGACTTGGAATGAGGAAGTGAAACTTGAACTACGCAACTATTGTCCAAGCCAGTGAGTTTCTGTAGACAAGTGATAAAACTACTACAACTGCATTTATTTTCCACGTTGACCCTTAAGATAACAGGCAAGATAAATCAAATGAAATGCGATGCTGAGCCTAAAGCCTCTCCTGAGCTCCGTGTTATTGTGTGCAGGCTGCTTCTTTGCTGCCAGCCCAGAGGAAGGCAAGGACAGGGGCGGGGAGGGAGGTGTATGGAGGCAGGACACGCGTTTGTACCACCCATATCAAGAGGAGTGCGTGCACGTGTTTTGTTTTGGCTTCCCGTCACCTTAAGTTCCCTTTTTTTCACTACACCCCTCCTAAACAAAACAACACCAGCCAGGCAAATGAAATAAGCCACCTTGCCAAAGAGGTGTGCACGAGTAAACTTACAAAAGCAGCTAAACTGTTCTGACCTACAAGAGATAAACCGTTACAGCACTGGGTCATACATATATAAACGGGAAACTATATGTTAAAAAGGAGGCGTCACTGCTAAGAATTGGAAAGTTGTCCGGCTCTGGTGACACCGTTTACGAGCTTATGAAAAATGTTTAAATGGGATACGTTAACTAGTGTGTCGGGCTCGACGTGATGAGGTTGCAACATTTTGGCAGGAAGTGAGATCTTTCTTTCTTGCTTTAAATATATCCCCTGTCCAGCTCAGCTGTTGATAGGAGGAAAAGAGGCAGGTCAGTCTGCCAGTCGAGCACAACACTCTTAACACGGTGTTGCTTAATCACACAGAGAGGGGGGGCAGAGGGAGGGAGACTGGGTGACGAGCTCTGCACCCACGCTGTCCTACTTTCTCTCAGTATCCACGCGCAGAGAGGAATAACCAGACTGCTGCTTCTGAGAGCATCAAATCTGCAGCACACTGTCTTCTGCAAAATTTACATTAGTAAACCTGCATCGCAGTTATATAATAAGAAGACATATGAACACTACAGGGGTGGTTCTTTCATAGGAGGTCTTAAAAGCTAGTAGCCAAGAAGGGCCATCAATGTGCACACCAAATATTACTGCTGAGTATAACCAAATAAGTACCCAAGTATTCTGTACGCCTGACATCAAACCCCATTCATCACTAAACAAATGTAAATACAACTAAAGACCATCACACCAGCCACGACGCCAAATCAGGCCAGGTGGGCATAAAGTACTCCCTACATCTGGCGCTCTTGCTTGGACCACACCCATCTTCAAACTCGGCCTTCATTTTGATCTCAACTACACACCTGTAAAGTTTCATGACTGCATCTTGCACGGTTGTGATGCTATCGCGGTGACAAAATCTGTCCACAAACAGAAATATAAACACCTGGCAATGTACTGAAAACCACTTCTATGGTAGTTCCCGCTACAGTTGGTGTCTCAAGGACCACATTTTGCCATGATGACACATGTGTCATCGCGGCGGGTAATAAAAACGGTTCTGCTAGCTTACATGCATAAGCACTGTGCACCTGGACCATGTAATTACAATTACAACACAAACACAAAAACGTGACCATTTAATTATAACACCTGATGCCAACGTGGGCCCACGGGTGAACTACAGTAGTGTCTCAGATTTAAAACTGCCACCCTACAGTTTTGCTCTATAGCAGAAGAAGAAAAATGACCCAAAGTAAACACTATAACACAATCAACAGCACAGTCATTCTGAAAGAGTTAAACTAGGCCAGCGGTGGACCTTTGCACCAGCTGTTTACAACCAGGATGCTCTCCCAACGAGAGACTGATGCATACACAGGATGAATCATTTGCGGACATATTCTTAATATTAAACACAGAGGTGCTTGAAAATGGTTCAAATGAGGAAACGGCAGAGATTCCTCAGTAAAGAAGGATCTAACCACAGAAAAACAAAAGGCAGGAAATGCAGGAAAAAGAAGAATAAGACTGAAATCACTATGAGTGATAAGTATGAATCAACGTTGTGGCAGAAAGGAGGTTTTCAATAGGCCTCAAACTTCTTTGGTCAGACTATTAATAGTAAATGTCCATTTAGGACAGACAAAGACTACCCATACATAAGTCAACCCATCGTCCACTTATGTTGTACTTTGTGTCCTTTCAAATCAATTTTATCCCTGAAAAATCACTGAAACTTTTTCCCTCCTACAACAAAGACTGTTTTTGAGAAAAGCAGAACAACATAATGGAAATTCTCACGGTTTGGTGGAATAAAGAACATTTATACATCACTATGTCTTCAAACTCAGAGCCGACTATGCAAACCCTGGTAATTACAGTTGTTATCGTGGTTATACTACAAAAGATGTAGGGATGTCACGAGAACCGATGCTTCAGTACCAAGTTGATGCCAAATTTCTGAAAAAGTGACGGTACTCGTTTTTCTACAGGTACAGGTACCAGGTACCGTCAGGGCTCGAGACCAACGACATCCCGTTGTGCCGGGGACGATACAAAATGTGTTTGGGACGCAGTAAACTCACTATCGCCGCCTTCAGGGGACGCACCCTATTTTATCTCTGATAATGCTACATATTGAACAACAAATCCATGTTGAAATTGGCAGGACGAGAGCTAGTTAACGTTAGCTGTTAACAGCACAATCCTGCACGGAGCAAACAGCTAACGTACGGAGGTGCCATTATGATGCGTTCAGGCTTTATGCAGTAAAAATGAATATTGGGCGAAGGTAAATTCTAATGTTATCATGATGTGTTCAAATGTAGTCTTGTAAAATGTAGTTTTTTGGAGAGAAACTTCAATAAATACAGTTGTTTGAAGGAGATGTTTTCACAGCAATATAAAAGAGATATTAGAGAGTGAATTATGACCCGTTTAACTTCCTAACAAAAACCTGTATGCAAACGGTAATAAAGGAGTGTATGTTGAGGTACATGGGATTTATTGTTGTCTGGCATAGTATAGTAGTTTAGCTATAGGTCTTTGCTTAACATACAACAAACACTTTGTATTTGAAAACTAGACTCGTCTTACCTGAATGTATCTCAGCGCACTTCTCAGCACACTCAGATTGGAGGTCTTCTTCTCGTCGATGTTGGGGATGTTCTTTTTCAGTGTCTCAAAGCACTCCTTCAAGTGTGCTCGTCTGACAAACACAAAACACAGAGAGGGGATTTGAGACAGCAGGAATGGCGGAGCCACACTTGGCTTTATTTTAGCAACAGATGATTACCACAACATGTTCATTATGTGTTCTTAACTAAAAAAAGATAAAGCTTAGCATTAAAATTAAAACAGCTACAAATAAACAAAGACACCAGTCAGTTTCAGAGAAAACACACTATGTCACTAGTACACTATTATTCAAAAGTTAATACAAATAACCTCAGATTGCGCTCTCTTTAAGGACGCCCTATGGTAGACAGGTTGAACCCACCTGTTTTTCTCAAGCTTGTTATGCACTTCTCTTGTGCCTGCCCTGTAAGAGCACAGATGAGAGCACAGTAAGAATTTGGTGTTTAAAAGGGCAATGTGACAAGAGTAATCTAAATCAACCAAAGAAGAGTTTTCTTGTTTTGTTGCTAGCAGTAGTTTAGTGACAATATTCTGTCTTTTAGAGGTGAAATATCAATAATGTAACAGCTTCACAAATGCTAGATTGTTGCTTGTTTCTCTCCATTTCAAATCATTACGAGACAAATGCTTTGAGTGGTTTTAGGAGGCTACTTTACATACTCTTTACATTTTATAGATTGATATATTGATTGACAAAAATTAACAGATCAATAAAAACAATACTCAGTTGTAGTCCTATTTAACTTATAATGTAAACAAGTTAATAGACGTACCCTCCAGGCCTCTTCTTGTCTAGCTGCCGGTCATCAGGAGGACTCCCCCGGCTGATGGGGCCGTTCTGTAGGGGACCCTGCTGGACCACAGGGCCCGACTGAGGGAGTAAGGCGTGTTGCTGGGGGGGCGAGACGATGGAACCAGGGTAGCGTTGAGACAGCTGCTGGTGTGTCTGCTGCTGTACTTTAGCATTGCTAGTTTGGCCGATGAGCTGCGGGTGGTGATGGTGGTGGTTCTGTATCAGCTGTTTGTGGTTGGCGGTCAGCACAGAGGTCGGGTGGTCGGGTTTGGGTTGTGGAGAGCGTGGCAGAGTGGCGGCAGGTGGCGGAGCAGCTGGAGGGGAGAGCGTGGCGACGGGCAGAATGGACGAGCCTGTAGGGTTCGGGGCGACCACGGGGATGGGGATGACGGTGATGGGCATGGAGGGGGGAGGCAGAGAGGGCGGGATGGGCACCGGGCGGCACTCAGAGCGCAGATCCGCCGCTTTAGAAACATTGTTGATGTGGATTGTTGAGTTATAGTTCACATCAGAGTGCCTCTGCTCTGCCAACTGATCCAGATGCTGCTTTTCCTTTAATTCATCCTCTGTGGAAGAAACAAGGCAGGTTAACACAACAACTACTACAGTGTCCTCCTATACACACTTAAGATACTATAAAATCACAGTACTGCACCACAAAATATTCATTAGTTTTGTTAAATCATAGGGAAACTAAAAGAACCGTGACCTTGATTAAGATAGTCGGGAAAGAACGCAGGAGGAAATAAGACGGGCCTATTTTCAGTCGCGACTGACGCATAATGAATATAAATATGATCACAATCTTCTGTTCTATTTGTCTAGCAGTTAGGAGTTTAAAGTTCAGCAACATTATAGCTCTGCTTTCACAAACCTTTCACTAAGGCTTGCCTCAACTATGACCGAAAAATACAGCTGCAAATTAGATATCGTTATGTAAAGCAGATACATACGTGCATATTTATTGTTTTTTGCTCATACGAAAATATTTGTAAGGACAGTGATGCAGCTTTCTGAACATCTAACCATTGTAAAAAATCATATGAAAGAGGACGGAGACATTTCCAGCTCTAAATCACTCTGATGAACAATTTAATGGCATCATATTTAACAGTGCAGTGTGTCACCATTTGCTGTGTATGTATGTTATGTTACACTGAAAAATCTTCTCTTTAAAGTGAATGAAAGTAGAAAAGAACAAGATGTTCTGGTTACGGTGCTAGCCAGCTTTCATAACATGTTGAATGCCCTGTTATGAGAGACTGATAATTTAGTATTGTGGTGCCGGCACACACCAGTCTGGCTGAGGAGTGCCTTTTTCTGAGAGAAAATTTATGAAGCACTTAGAAAAAGGAGGATTTTCTATAGACATTATATAACTGCAGCACATAGAGAAACACTGGCCTACTTTTCTCAGAGTGACCTGCTCTACAGTAGCAGAGAGGGAGGAGGAGGGGGAGGACTCTGCTCTCCCAATGCAGCATGGCGGGAGGAGCTGGGAGAGGGAGGAAGAAGGAGCTCTCACTCTGAGCTGAATATCACAAATAATCTACAGAATGATAAAAGCTGCAGAACTGCAGGCCTTTTCAGAATCTGTGAAATTGCTTGCTAAAGTAATAACATTTTGGCTTTCACACATAGGTCTTCCTTAACGGAAAATTTCTATATCAACTGTTTAAAGTATAAGTATCTTGTCATTAGCGTAAGAGGGACATCAGAAAAAAATCAAATCTGTAGCTACAAAAAGATCTTCATGGTCTAGATTTCGTATATACAGCTTCACTTTCCAATAATTGGTTCACAAGCTTCACATTAGAGGCGGGAACATGTCATAGTAATATTACTAATGCCCTAAAAGTAGGGCGATTGACAGAGCAACTTAGGACATGTAAAATTGGCAGTGTTTGCAGATTACAGTCCATGTGTGAAAGGGGCTTAATGGTTGTGGAAGCTCTGCTCTACATGTGCTGTTAATACAGCAGGGAGGTTGAAGGATACGTAACACTGGCACAGCTCTCTCAGCTTTCTTGTAATCAATTAACTCACAAACCAAGACTCCTTTTTTAATTCAGAGGATTTTTTTTTTTTTTAATAAGGGGCTCATTTTTCTAATATTAGTTCTGTCTAATACATCAGACCGGCATTATGTCAACCATAGTAAGCTCTCGTGACCACGCCTCCTTTTGGGGAAAACAATCCTGTGTTCCTCATAGATGGCAACAGAGTAAACAGAATAAGTTGAAAAATGTCTCCAAACTTCTACTTTAAACAAACCGGTAATAGTGATAACGCTATGCCGAGGAGTTGCTCTGTAGTTGGTTGTACCAACAGTAAACCCAAAAATGCTGATCTCCGATTTGATCCCTTGCCATGTCCTAAAAAAGATAAAATAGAGGGGCTTTATGGTACCAATCTATAGACCAGCTGTATCACCAAGGCTGTGCTCCCTTTTGGGGGAAAGAAACTTGCTGTCACATGAGAGAAAATAGAAAATGATGAAAAGCTGTTGTGTAGTGGGTTAACCGAGGATTTAACACTGAGATTTAAGGTGCATAGGATACGTGAATATTCACTTTAGTGTGGTAAACCTCTAAATGATGCTGGTGACAGTGACTAGCATGGCTAGCTAGCCTTACCCAACCTGTGAGGCTGCTGCAGTAGTACAGCCATACATTAACGTAATAGCAGCATCAGACTGTCGTCTCCAACTAAATGACAGTCTACAGATCACACAGGTGACTATTAACAGGTTGGTTATTTACAGACAACACTTAGCCTGACATGATTCAATCAAATAACACTTAGCCTGACATGATTCAATCAAACAACACTTAGCCTGACGTGATTCAATCAGATATGTATAGAAGTCTGGATAAGTAATATCCAGCCACTGTGTTGGACGGGGGACGACTGAAAGGACATGACAGCAATCAACCTTAATTTATTAAGGTATCTAGAACGCTCAGGTTCAGTTAAGGTCGCAAAATAATTATAAGACATGTGTATAAAACAAACGTCAAAATTACAATTTCAAACATACGTCAGATCATATTGAAGTCTATGGGATCTTTGGTTTTCTTTCCCCCAAAAGGGGGCGCGGCCTTGACCTTTAGCGAAGTACCCCTTTGTGCCGGTCTGATGTCTACTATGTGCACTTATGAAGGTCATAGTTACACATATTTCAGTGGGTGCAAAATAAAGAATAGAGCTTGCATTAATGTCATACTGTGAATGTTGGTAAAACAGCCAACGACAACTGTAGAAAAAGGTAATAAATCTTTGAAAAACATTTGGCTTTCTCTTTGTGAATTGCCCGTGACATGTTGGTTGTATGTTATTGTATATTGTTTCCTTCTGGCACCAAACCAAGTAATTAATTGTATAAATCGTTGCGCAATTCGTTTTAATGCCACTAATTTCTTTAACGGAGTAACGCAACTTGTGATTTTTAGGTCATAGTGGGCTCAGTTTTAAAGCTAGAGCTTAAAGCTTGTTGAGAAGGAGGTTAAATAACACTCCAAACTTAGGCTGCATTTTGGCGAGGAAAAACTGGCATTTTTATGCTAAATGCAGTACCTGTGAGGGTTTCTGGACAATATTTGTTGTTGTTTTGTGTTGTTAATTGATTTCCAATAATAAAATATATACATATATTTGCATAAAGGAAGCATATGTATCCACTTCCATGTTGATAAGAGCATTAATTTAATTTCACTCTCACTGTGCAATATCATTTTCCACTTGTGCAATTTTGTTAATAGTCTGTTTATTGTCAATACTGTATATGCTGCTCCTATTTTTATACTTCCTTCTATTTAAATGGTTCATATTTTGTTTCACTTTGTTTAGCTCTTTTTTTTTTTACTGTGTTAGCTGATGCAGCTTGTTTTTTGCACTATCCCCTTCGCTGCTGTACACTGCAAATTTCCCCACTGCAGGACTAATAAAGGAAAATCTTATCTTAAAGTATTTATATTGTTTGCTACTGTACTTTATACTAATACTCTACATTTCAGAGGGAAATGTTGTACTTTTGAAGTATTGTACTACATTTATTTGATAACTTTAGTGACTTTGCAGTTTCAAATTAATAATAAATAAAAACATATGTACTCTTAAGTTAAGACTTTAGTGAGCTTCAGGAGCATAAAAGTGATGTACACATTAATACATTAGTTATTATAATCCAATTATATATTACATCATTCTGAAATGGGACAATCTCCATGAGTGCTTTTACTTTTTGGTACTTTAAGTATATTTTGATGGCAATATTTTTTGTACTTTCAGAATACATACAGAAAATATATTTTTAGAATACATTTTGAATGCAGGATTGTATCAGAGCATTTCTATACTGTGGTATTGCTATTTTTACTTAAGTAAAAGACCAGAGTACTTCTTCCACCACTGCACACAGGGTAACATATTAAGGCTATAACTGCAACTTTATTATTAAATTGTTATAAATATAGGATATTCTAAATAAATGTGATTAATTTGGTCTGAGAATTCAGGGACTAATAAAGGAATATCTTATCTTATTTTGGTATGTGGTATGGGAGTTGGGACACACTGCATGTCTTTGTTTTATTGAGCTGTTCTGATTTGTCTTATTGGTGAAACTTTGGTGCACTGCAAAATTTTGTTTGTCAGAAAAGAAGCAGTTATCCTCCACTAATTCTTCGCATGAGGAGGGCAGATTGTCTCCAGACTTCATGTAGTAGTGACTCATCCTCATAAACAATCTTTGGGAGGGGTAGCCCTGCACGCACGTGGTGGAAGGGGCGTGGCCACCCCCTGCTGCTCACAGATGTGGGCGTGGTCGGGCTGCAACACGTCATCGACAGACACTCAAAGGCGCTCCACGAGAAAGGCCAGCGAGTTAGTGTGTTTCTTTTTATACAAGACACAATCAATCAAGACTGCAACACTGTATGCACACATATTACAGGACTGCAACACTGTATGTTTTCTAAAGAGCAGGAATGATTGAGGTGTGCACATAATGCATGAATGGAAAGCCTGACTCGCTTGATCCCCCCAGCGGACGATGTCAGGTCATTATGTAAAAACACAGCTTCCCTGCGCCACCGCCCTTTATCCACCGCATGTTATTGTGTTATTTGATTTTTAAATGTCTCGAAGCTAGTGCGTGCAGCCACTCACAAATATACTGAAGCAGAAAGCATAAAAAGAGAAAGCATCTGGGAACTTTACAGTGCAGCTTTACCATTATAACAACCCTCTGTCTGTCTAATGCAGCAGGTTTCAATGCAGTATAACCTCCTGATATACTGCAGCACACCGTGTTTATTATAGCTATTAAGGACTGCTATGATTTAGGTGAAGACACTATGTTGTATGATTCTGCAACACGTCTGCACACTAACAACGAATATGAAAGTAAAACTAAAATGCCCCAGACTGGTTGAAACATATTCCACTCAGTAGTTAGTCATATTTTAATTTTAATTTAAAAGCAACAAATTCTGTAATTTAGTTGCATGAATGTCGCTTATAAAATAGCAATAAAAACAGATAACATATAAATCCTTCAGAAGACACGTTACACTGACTTGGTATTTTTACATTTACTATTTCCTAGTTGCAGATGTTCTTAAAACAAACTAATAAAATGCAACTTGCCACGTGCTTTCTGTTGTTGCTGGGCTTGCAATTCCAAGAACTTGGCTGCTTCCAGGAGCGTTTCGATGCTCATCTCTGTCCACTTTATAAAACACACCGTGGATTGGATGTTTATGAAGAGAAAAGAAGGCGATGAAGCAAAATGCGCCTGAGTACTACACACAGAGAGAGAGAGAGAGAGAGAGAGAGAGAGAGAGAGAGGAGAGAGAGAGGTTTTCCAGGGCTAACGCTGGATGAAAAAAAACAGGGTAATCGGATCCCCCCTCAGTAGAAACTCTACCACTTTACATAGAAGAGTTACAAACAAGATGGCGCTCAAAGTAGTAGGAACAAATAAGGTTTGTGAATCACGCACCGCTCAGTACCCGCCTCCACACAGAGACAGACACTCCCTCCTCAGCATCAGCACAGAGAGAGACACAAAACACGGAACAACGTGTTAAAAAGATCCACTCATGAGCTGAGTCACAGTTGTAAAACTGAAGATACACTCACCTGACCGCTTTTCATGAGGGCCCGAGCACGAAAGTGCCAGGACCCCAACGGTGTCCTGGCACGAAGTTTGAGGAAACCTATTGTTTTTCTAAAGATTATTAGGGCCCGAGCACGAAAGTGCCAGGACCCAACGGTGTCCTGGCACGAAGTGCAAGGAAACCTCTTGTTTTTGTAAAGATTATTATTATTTTTCTGCCGGGAGATCGTGTTTTTGACGACTTTCCCATCCCCAAAAACTCACCAAAAGTGGA
>CAKAOI010028446.1:0-25522 GCA_916701655.1 Sebastiscus albofasciatus
TGATGTCTGCAAGAGGAGGTGCATTTGATGATTCCTGTGTGCAAACAGTGTAGAAAAACAGAGATAGAAAAGACTGTTTTAGTGTTGGTGTTGGTGAATTCAGGCAAAAAGCGATCTGATCACGCTGAGTGATTGGAATGCAGCATTGTCTGCAGTCTAATTGGCCCAAATCCACTCTAAATCACAATATTCCCAGCTGGTCTCGCCCAAAAACGGAGGACCTCCAATATGGCTGCCTTCGTTATGTCACTTCACCGTCTGCAATAGTAGTCTAAACTGTTTTCACTCTGCCCTCCTAATGAGGCCCATATGGGACGCGGTATGGATGCAATTAACTGCAATTAACTAGCTGGGTAGGAAGGAAAACCAGCAACACTTAGCATCACGAAGACTGAGATGGCAACCCAGCGCTAAAGCAAACTGAAATGACCCGAGCTGCCCCGTATCGAACTAACTAGCGACTCCCAAGACTTCCACTACTCGCACTGCAACTGAAGCATCCGTCGCTGTGCAGCGAGAGGGGCCAGAGACACTCACAGTGAGTGTCTCGGCTCTTTTGAGGAGGTGTACAGACCATTGTGAAGTAGAGCGAGTCCTCATTGGTCCTTATTAGCTCCACTAGAACGAGCAGGAGCAGAGGCCGGTGTTGGGCTGCTATAAAAAAGGCAAAGGATGCCTCACTCCCAAGGCTTTTAATGTCATTAGATAAAACTTATATGATGGGGATCAAATGAAATTCAATGTTATGAGAAACTTTCTTTTACTGTACCACTGACATTTTCCTTATTTTAATGGTATGGTTTGGAGATTAATTGGAACAAAATTTAGGTAACACAATGGCAGAACTTAAAGGTGCAATGAGTTTGATTTTCCTAAAAAACAATGTATAGACTTACACAAAAATAATCCCGCTCAATCATTGCTAATGACCATTACAAACAAAAAAAACATTACGCTAAATACCGCAGATTTTCATTCTGGATAACTTCTGAAAACTGTAAAAAAAATCATCACGGGAAAGCGTATAAATAGCAACACATTACAAGGACATTCTGCGTATCATGAGGACGCATTTTAGGCTTTTCGTGTGTCAGTTGTACGCCACAAAACAAAACTACGGTAACATCCGCAGTTAGGTTTAGGAAAAATGGTTGGGCTTACGGAAACTAAGTAAAATACGTAAGGAAACAACGTAACATGAGTACGGAAAACAGGTCACAAACGTCACTAACGTAACTAACGCACAACAAAACACCATAAGCAGTCTTTTTGTTCTTTTTGTTCTTTTTATTCTACGTCAATAGCTCTGACTGTAGCGTATTTATATGGACTGCATGGTGTACAAAAGGCATTCTTATTGCGCATTGTCGTGGCTTTCAAACGCCTTTTCCTGTGTGCTTATGACTCATAAGTGTGTGGTGGTGTCTGTACATTTATGGGCGTCAACCTCTTTAAAAACGGTTTAAACCCAGTACCAGATCTTAAGCACGCATTCCAAGAGAAAGCTACGGAAATGGCGGCAATTATTAAGCTCATTCTAAAAACGAGAGTGAATCTGGGGTTGGCTTTCACCCGCCGGCGAGCGCCGTAACCCTCGCTGAACCGGAGAAGAGGGGCCAACTTTGAATACTGTGATTCTGACAGAACATTTTTAAGGCCATGCATATTAAAACCCGTAAGTGCCTTTGTAAGTAATAATTATGAGTCTAAATTAGCAGTCTACTTTTGGGAATGTCAAGTTATTAAATAAAAAAAAACAGGTGACAAAAGTTATCCAAATACAATCTGGGTAATTATAGGTATACAAGAAGCTGCCTAACAACTACAGCAGCACAACTATATATGAATGCAATGGTCATCCCCTACTTTACATACTGTATGACAAGCTGGACTCAAGATAAATGTAGAAAAGCCCTTGGCGATAAGGTTTCAAAAACACATTGCAGTTGAAAATTAATGTGCTTTGTTCATATAAATAAATAAATAAATTAAAATGACAATGAAATGTAAAAAACTCCTTCACTGAGAGCTTCCCCCGAACCGGAGCAGCCGAGCGCGGAGCTTTTACAAATCACATCATCAGACAGTGAATACCTGGAGGTCTCGCTTTATGTGCTGAAATCAGTCTGCACCCTTTCAAAAAAGGCTCAAAAGGTCAAAGCTAGCTCGGCAAAGGCAGCGTTTGTTTCACATAGTGTGAATAGAATCACATAAAAGTTGATGTTTGAGAGAAAAGTGGGGAATGTAATATCATAGATGTATCCATGTTTAGTGTAAGTATGCTGGTGTGCTCAGAATAACAAAGGTCAGATGGAAGTCAAAGTCATAGAAAGTAGCGCATCCCTTCAAAATAAGAGCATTTACAGTAAACTCTTCTATTATTCAGGGGGATCCGGCTCATTTACAGTATGTACATGTCCTTTACATGCCATGCAAATGGACTACAAACGGTAAAGTACTCTAAAAATAAAACGTAAAAGTAACAAAATCCTGCACATGCAAATGAGCGCAACTTTGCAATTCTGCGGTGTCACATTCCATATAATATCTAATGTCTCGCCGACGAAGAAGTAGTGATTGTTCACACGTACAAATTGAACTTCAAAAGCAGCACATTACAGTGTTGAATTTCAACGGTATTCAACACTAAGCTCACAGTCCTGCGGGGCCATAAATCTCACATGATACTTTACAAGTGTAGACTAAAGCATGACTAGCAGAATGTAGAGTTTCACTGGAGTGCAACAGTTTAAAGAAAGCTTCACTTTCAAATATCAATAATGTATAGGCCTCCTGACAAAAACAAGACCCCAGCACTAAACACTGACACATTTTAAAACAGCGGGGCAGACAAACTAGTGTAAGCATACGTTGAGGTCTGGACAGTTGCATGAACTTTTTTGAGAAAGCTATAACTTCTGAGTTGCTGCTGACAGATCGCTAGAGGGCTTAAATATACTGTAATATCTCCCAAGGAAATGTGGAAATCTGTCTGGTGCTGTAATGCTTGGTGACTAGTGCGCGTGTACTTGGTGTGTACGACGCAGATTTGGCAAAAAAATGCAGTTTGTAGTGCGTGTTGTCATGGACGATCGGAACATTGGAGTGACAACACGGCAAAATGATGTCTTAAATTGCACTCTTAGCATGAGAATGGCAAAAATGGATGGATTTCTCCATACAAAATTGCATATATATTCGTATCTCAAACTTGTATTTCTGCCATTTTATTTCTGAATCTTTCGCATTGTAGAAACCAAACTTTCTCCAATGATTTTTCTAACAGTGGGGGATTCAAAACCGGCTAGTGAAGGTTCCTCTCTTGGAAGAACACACCTCTCCATACTGCTTCCATGCAGCGATATATCTCAGAGCCGAATAAGGAGGAAGGAGGATGGGAGTCAGCAGGCAGAGGTCACTTTTGACGGAGAAGACGGCTGATGTGGATTCCTCGCCGCGGCTCCTAACGAGAGCCCCCGCAGGCTTCAAACCTCTGGCAGCGCTTCAAGGTGACTTCCCCTTAAAAACGCCATACGCGAGGACCACCGCGAAGATGTAAATTATAGAAAAGTGCAAAGAAACACTGACATTACATAGGTGAATATCTCCATATTTCATGTACATTGTGTATAAATGTTTCAAAGGAAGTCCCTGGAAGACGAAATCATGACGGGCGAAAAAAGGCTGCCGTATGAATCCCTGAACCACCTGGAAGACGCGGACGTGGGAAATGAATGAGACATGCTCACCCTGCCCTGAAAAAAACATCTGTGACGGCGCCTCGGCTGCCGAAAAAATTTGGAGAAATGAACATGATGTCTTAAAAAATGATGTTCTAACATGCCTCATGCACAAGGAGAAAAAAAAAAGTTACAGAAACATTTTTTTCTGGCATAAAAGGTTTATGAAGGACATGGAGATACACTGGAAAGTGGGGGAAGTGCTTGGCATATGTCTGCGGTTCAACACACCCTGAAATGCTTTTTCTTTTTCTTGGATTACTCGCGTCCAACGGCGACCAAAAAAAACACAATATCATTTTACAGCCGTCTTTTAAAGTCTAAAACACTATACTCCGAAAAACAGATTTTGCGGCGAGCCACTTTAATTAGCTACGTGGCCAAAAGACGTAATAAAAAATGTGATTTAAAATGATGGATTGTGTTTGTCAGCGCGGCGGCACATCTCTGGAGGTTGTTCTTAATGGATCTCGGGGAAACAATAGGAGTCTGCGTGACCTTCAGGAGGCTGGGTTGTTGCATCTATAGCAAATATACTGGGTATAATGGGTCTTCATGTGTTGTATATACACAATAAAGGATAAAACGCTGGTATCATCATGTTTAGAAAAGCATCTTTAGCTGCCCTTGTTTGACCCCAATTTCAACCGAGACGCTTCTACGTGACTGAATTTCACCTTTAGTTCACATATTCATGTGTACGATTCAAGACGCTGTCTATTTTGTGAACTTTTCTTTGTGTATCGGTACTTTTTTCCAAGAGCAAAACATGCTGTGCTGTATTCATGAGGCTGAAAACGCTCTGCAAACCCCCCCTCTCTCCACTACCAATCATCAATGGTAAAAATTAATTATCATCTAAATGAAAATTAACTCCGGCTGCGCTGCTTCTCCTCTAAATGAATTGGCATTTAGGCGAGTCAAACTTGTCCTGTAAGCAGTTTTTCTCCTGCCATATTTCATTATCAGCCCTCCTCCCCCTCCGCTGCCGCCTTTGATCAGCCGCATTATGCACATTGTAATGTTTAAGAACATCACAGGGTATGTACCGTGTATGTTTGCGAGCTGAGGAATGTCACGTATAAAAAAACGGCGGAGGGAGAAGACAGCTGGCTGACAGTTCCCCACATCAAGGCGCAGGCATTAAACTGCAGCTCCAAATGAGCTATCTGTGTCTGGTGGCCTCGCCGTGTTCGGCAAAGAAGTGGGAGAGATATAGCGGCGTTTCATATGAATGCTGACAGCTCCCCAAGATAGGCCAAGGTTAAAGCGGTGTGAAGTATTTTTTGGGGGGGGGATTTCTAAATCTTTGATCAGGATGAAATAGCATCTTGAGAGGCCAAAAAAAAAAACTTTGAGCAGAGCTACTTTCTGATTATTTGAGAAAACCCTGGATTCGTGGAGCACTAATTGTACGTCTGAGGATTGGAGGTTGGCTAATGTATCTCTAGGGCCTTAAAAGGGACGCAGATGTGCTCCAGATCAAGGCACCTCACTGCCTCATTCTACAACTACTAGATGGGGAAAAAAAGCAAGATGACTTGATCCTGTTAGATGTTCTACAAGAAAAGCATAACATGGTTTTCTTGAGCAAATTAACCGCACATTTTTCTATCTGTTCAACCTTAAAAGGGAGATTTGTCACGTATTTAATACTCTTATCAACATGGGAGTGGGCAAATATAATGCTTTATCCAAATGTATGTGTATATTTGTTATTGGAAATCAATTAACAACACAAAACCATGACAAATATTGTCCAGAAACCCTCACAGGTACTGCATTTAGCATCAAAAATATGCAAACATGGCTATTCAACAACAGCTGTCAGTGTGTCAGTGAGTTGACTTGACTATGACTTGCCCCAAACTGCATGTGATTATCATAAAGTGGGCATGTCTGTAAAGGAGAGACTCGTGGGTACCCATAGAACCCATTTACATTCACATATCTTGAGATTGGAGGTCAAGGGACCCCTTTGAAAATGGTCATGCCAGTTTTTCCTCGCCAAAATTTAGCATACATTTAGAGTGTTATTTCGCCTCCTTACTGTCAAGCTAGTGTGACATGGTTGGTACCAATGGATTCATTACGTTTTCCAGTTTCTTATGATGCCAGTATCTTCACTCTAGCTTTAAAACTGAGCCCACTACAACCTCCGAAAGATCGATACTGCACGTTTTATTGCTAATCATTTCTACTTTTCATTTAAATTCTCAAAAAGTTAGATATAGTAGAGTCACTTTAAAGTTAGAAATTGCAATGCAGATTAATAACTCAGTCCAGGATAAAATGACAGTCAAAGGCCTCCGATGAATATCTTAGCATATGAATCATTAAAGTTCCTCTTCACTGACGTCAGCGCCAATTAGCATTTTCATAAAAAGCGCTGGCAGGAAACCAGGGGTTTGCAAGGGTGAAGTATGGGTAACAACAGGTTCCCTCCTAATTGAAACAGCCGCAGCTGCCCCGATTCCCCCACCGCACATGCGGAAACCCATTTTGCTCTGGATTGCTACCGCTAACGGATAATCACTCTTTCGATGAGCTGTTTTCAGCGAAGATTACGCATTTAAATATGGTAATGGAGTCGCTCGAGGGGGGGCTTTAATAAGGGAGGTAATCGATAAGGCAATTATAGCTAAACAGCCGAGTTAATCTCTCGTTACAGCGGTGACACAGGTAATGAGTCATTGGCATTGGGAGGAAGCGTGTAATAAATGCATTTATCAAACACTTTTAAATGGGAGGCAAATTAGCCACTAGCTGCAAACTCTTCCAGTGTTGCCTTGGAGAATAATTGCCGTGAATAGGACTGTAATTGGGACAGTATGTGCTTATATGTCACTGAATGGGCGGCGAGGGCTATTTGAAAAAGGTATTGTCAGTGTCACAGAGAGTGAATAGTTATTAATGGTTGCCAGGTGACTGTCTAGCAAACGGAGGTTATACATTGTAATTAAATATAAAATAACTTGGAGTGGGAAAGTAAGAATGTGGCAAATGTTCTCTTGATCAAGGATAGAGTTATTTGGGATAATAGATGCTGTAAATCTTCCTGGGTCGGAAGGTCAAAAGCATGATTGTTACACTATCATGGTCAGAGATTCAAATCCAGTTTGTACCGCCCGCTGCTAGATACAAGTCCTCATGGCTCCACTCAGTTCCTGGTAGACCCAACCTGGGATCCGAGCCAGGTGGGTTTATTCAGTTTATTATGGCTATTGTTTAGCCATTAATTAAGTAGCCATAATTTAATATTTGCTAATTAGCACTAATAACAAAGTACAAAGTCAACGTATCCTGGTATACCTACTTATCTTACGAAGTTATTCCCCATTTTCCGTGCATTCTCCTACGAATGTCCAGCAACATGTGTGCATTTCCGCTCGTTACATGCACACAGTCTTTTCAAAATAAACTTCCATCTTCACAGGAAACAATGGAAAACAGGAACGATTATGGTTTGGGTTAAAAATAACTCTGGAAATGGCGTAACTTAAGTACGGAAGTTACGTGACAAAAATGACTTAGTTAGGTTTAGGAAAAGATCGTGGTTTGGGTTAAAATAACTCTGGAAGTGGTGTAACTTAAGTATGGACGTTATGTTACAAAAACTACTTAGGTTTAGGAAAAGATCGTGTTTTTTACGGAAGTTACAAGACAAATAGATAAACGTTGACTTGATGTTTCACACGAACACCGGTCTACTGGGCAAAAGTCTGGTGTTTTTGGACCCACTCATGCAACCCGACCTCCTCCGTACGCAGCGTTTGTCACACTTCCTGTTTCACGATTACGTGGATTAAATACGAAATGATTTTGTGGGATATATATGAATTACAGTTCATTACTTTTCGTAGGTATAGCTATGAACGGTGTATGATAAGAGCCTCGCAAAATACAATGTGAACACTTTGACCTGCTACTACTTTGTCATTAGGATTCATCCTCTAGGCACCATGAATATTTGCACCAAATTGCATGGCAATTAATCTGAATTTTGATATATGTATATCAGTCTGGTGGGCCGACAGACCGGCATGCAGACATTGCCATCCCTAGAGCCATGCCTCTAGTGTGGCCAATCCTTTTTTTACTGCAGAGGTATCTGTGGAAACGCAGTGAATTTGAAGCTCTCTGTACACAGTCTCTGGATGACAGTGTATTCTTTATGCGGGGCCAGAGCTCTATTGGTTGATTAAAAGGGTGAATTTACATAAAAACCTTCCTTTGTGCAGCGTGAATCTCCATAGACAGACGAGTGCAAAGGGTCCGTTTCCCAATTTGATCCGTCACATATGCATTGTTCAGTCTTCTCTCGTCATCGGCCACACAGCCAGCGCTGTTCCAGAAGTTCAGCTGTCTTGCCGCTGATTGTGTCCATCCAAGCTTGATGTAAGAACAAATCAAGCCCCCTGGGGGGGGCAAGCTCCATGTCTCTTTATGCTGGAATAAATTAATAAGCAAGAAGAGAATTTCAACAGCGGACTTCTCTGATGCATGTTCTGCCACGTCCTAGAAGGCTGACATACTTTAAAACCGGGATTTAGACAGTAATCCTTGCCCTGCGGAAATTTCAGCACGACACCATGTAGCAAAATTTGCAAATGCGTGTCATAAAAGTTAAATAAAGTGCTTTCAGAAAGGTTTTATCACTCGTTTCTGATTCATTATCTTGTCTGGTCGAGTGTGCTTGTGCGCGCATGGACGTATGCTTGTGTGCATTTAGTGCGCGAGGGTGTTTTGCAGAGCAGTAGATGTCGCCGGGACTCAGCTGTGTGTGGGTTGACAGAGGCTAAGGGGCCCATTGTGGCGCGCTAAAAGCCAGGTTAATGCTTCCCATGCATAATCTGAAAGCTGGGGCAGCGGCAGTACATCTCCTCTCATTTAAATCTCACTGGCTTGTGTAACATCTTTTATTCCTTGAGTGGCAGCTCTCCTTTGGTTTCTTTTTTTTTTTTTTTCTCCCAGCAGCTGCTTCCCACCTCAGTCGCAGCGATAACCGCGTTCTGTTCTCGCAGCGGGGGCTAAATGCTGCATCAGGAAGTTTACCCCCCCTCCCTTCCTTCATTTGAAATGTGCTCTCGCCACTTATCTACGCAACAATATAACAGCACCACAGGTACGGCTGTTGGAGGAGCGTATTCTCATTGACTGCTGCATTGATTTTAAATTAGAATCGCTTTTAACTGCCTTCCGCGTGGCCCTTTATTCAGATTACCATGTCGAGAAGCTGTATTTCTGGTTGACTTCTTGTTAGCGCCGATCCGTCCGTGTCTCCATGTCCTTTCGATGAGAGACTTAATATAAAGTGTTGCTCTGCAAATTCCTTTCCGTGTTTAATGTTTGCAAAAAAGCTTTGGGTGCTAAGCAGGCGGTCGCAAAGCCTGATTACTTTTTTCCAGTAAACTTTTTCTTAATTTGCAAGTCAAACAAACTCCTGTATTTCACAACATTATTCCTTGTGTTTGTTGACTTCCTACTTTTTAGGGTTCCCCACAGCTCAATCTGTAAAAATAACAATAATCATTTTAAAATTGACCATTTTTTCCCCCTTTCTTCTGAGCTTATTAAAACCCAAAGGAGTGTGAAACCTGCCCTTCTGCCACAAATTGAGCTTGCACATTTGATGATGGTTACAAAATACCGAAAT
Organism: Sebastiscus albofasciatus; assembly: GCA_916701655.1. NCBI lineage: Eukaryota > Metazoa > Chordata > Actinopteri > Perciformes > Sebastidae > Sebastiscus > Sebastiscus albofasciatus. The sequence continues at coordinate 9,397 of CAKAOI010028446.1, forward strand.
TACCATAAAGCAGTGGTATTACACCAATTTCACGTTTTACATGGACAAACATTAGGGGATTGTGAGGGAATCGATTCACCGAGTTATTCCTTCTGTTGGCGAACGCCCCTGTGAATGATAAAAACCTCCTAGTAGGTGTAGTAGGCCCCTTCTGACCCACAACTATGAGGCTTATAACCACCGATAACGCCCATTTAATGACCTGATAACGGTCTAACCAGCTGCACAAGCTGCCTTCATCATCAATGTCTTATAAACAAACTGCTGTTAAACTCAAATAACATGAATCCAAGTAGAGTTATTAGGGTTTTGGGAGGATAATGCTGCGTAAACACCACTGTCAACACCAATTACGTATGTATATCATAAAAAAATCCATTGTATTAACCATGTGTTATAGCTATTGTACGAAATGCCAAACAGAAGCACCTTTTTCTTTTTTGGGGGCCTCATATATGCCTTTATTAGACAGACCAATAGGTAGAGAGGTGCCATCATGAGGCTGTTATCGTATAAAAAATCTACACATAGCAGCTTTAATGTAATTATGCAAAAACACACAAACAATAATTGTCCTTTGGACCTTGCTGGTACCATTGTCCCTTTCTGAAACCTGACCTTACTTCCTCTACGGACCACCCAGGCCAGCTCACGTAAGTATATACAGGATGTGTTGATGTCAAGGCTAAAATTAAAAGAGTTGTAACGTTATTATCCGCCGGTGACTGGCAACCTAAACAATGAGCTCAGTCACTTAGGTACGTCTCCCTCCATTTGTCTCTTTTCCCTCCGCCACTGTCAGCACTCCCTTACCCTCGGCGCAATCTGAACAACCTCCCGTCGCTGCAGTTTACCGCTCGTCAAGAGGACAGTAATCATGCACTTGGCGCCGCTCCACGCGTCAGGAGAACGCTGGCCGCCCTTCAGTCAAGAATGCGGCTTGATGGAGCTTCAAATACGAGAGAGAGGGACCACTGGGAAACTTTGGTATCTGTTTTGAACTCGCAAAGTAATCATGAAAGTTGTTGTTACATCTGAAAAGCTGTAATCAGATCTGGGGTATTATCCAGGGTTGACTGCAATTACCATTTTAAAAAAAAAAAAACAGTCTGATTAGAAAACTATTGTGGTGATATTTGTTTCCTGACACAACTTGCAATTACCCTTTTCAAAGAAAATGATCAGGGAAAAGCTACAGCTGCAAACCAACAATGACTTGTTCGACTACACTTTGCCAAGTCAGCACGGGGTCGTATCCTCGCTCTGAATCAAGGCTATCATTCACCTCCCGTGTTAGATCCGGCGCCGTGATTTTATTGTACAGCTTGACCCCTCTGCGCTTGTAAAACATGATAAAACTTCCCTCCTGTTTGTGATCTGCATTAGCTCCAGCATGTCAAACCAGCCGAACAAGGGCTTTTTTCTTCCACGTCCACGATAACCCTGACCTCCCTCGATGGAACTTAACACCCTTGTCGGCCTCCATCGCCGCTGATGCCGCCGCGAATCAGCCGGGTGTTATTTCCCGCCCCTGGCGTCGCCTCCTGGGATCTTCCATGCCCTTTTACCTCTGTAATCATCAGGCGGCGCACTGAGATCAGACACACTGTCCGAGTGACTCCCCTCACAGGAATGTGAGAACGCAAACGAGAATATGAAAGGACGGGGAAGGTGTTTGTGAGCATGTTTGTTTAAGTGAGTGCGCGGCGAGCGCTCGGGTGTCAGGGCTGCAACTTTTCCGGCACAAACACTGCTGGCAGCTCTCCATACTAATCAAATCACACGTCACGGAGGCCGGGCGCACATCGGCTCTGAAGTGAAAAGTCGTGTGCGTTCGTGAACCACAAGGAAAGACTTGTGTGTGTGTGTGTGTGTGTCGCAGCTACGCCGGGGTCACCCGGACGTCATTCATAGTCACAGTTTGTGACGGGTGTGTGACAAGCCCCACAGGAGGACTGCTTGATGTGCTGATACAGACAAGAATGTTTTTCTTAAAGTGTTTTGCAGAGAGGGGGGGGAATAAAAAAAAAAAAAAAAATCGCACAGAAAGATCGTACCACCAGAGAGTTTGGTTCATACTATCCACTGGAAGTAATGCAACTATTCCTTATGCTGCACATGCAAAATGGAAAAAAAGAAAGAAATAAGATAAAGAAAACAAGATTCCACATAACAAATACAAAATGACAACAAAACTTATCTCTCCAGCTTTGAACTCACCACACTCATTTCATCTGTCTTATTTGGCAGATCCTAAAATCTGATTATGTTGTTACGGAAAGATTCCTACTACTCACAAAACAAACCCCTTAGCTTTGTGGAAGGTGGCGTGTCCGCCTCATTGAATCTCTGTTATGTTTTCTGTCCAGTATACCAAGCGTAACATCTGCATCTGCTACTGCACGCGAGTCTTTCTTAGTCATCACTGCGTGACGTCACATCACATGAGGTGTATTACTGTAACGCTGATTCACCCTCTAACAATCTGCGTCTACTGTACAGCACAAGGTAGGTGTTTCCCCCATTGTTGCTGCTGTTTGCGCAAGAATCGTCGTCAGAAACTCCTTCTGTTAGTCAGCATGGAGCAAGTAGCAGAAGAAGACAGCTTGTAACTAGGTCACATGTGATCAATATGAGCGTCGGGGTTCAATAAGATTTTTATCAAATCCTCTCTAATCTCTTATTGAATCTAATTAGGTTTCAGCGTTCGCGAGCAACTAAAGCTATAAATAACTTAAAACTCGGCGTAATAATCTGTAATCACCTTTTGTTGACTGCGAAGGCAGCCTAATTAATGTTCACAACTCCTACCTGGAAATGAGAAAAAGCAATAAACCGTTGCTTGATTGCATCTGACACATTGAAATGCCCTCTTATTCTACACCTATATGAGCAATTTTATTCAAATACAGGAGGTCGAATATGTAGAGCTAAAAGAGAGAGAATATTGGGCTTACAGTTTTAACTGGACAACGTATCCTAATTCAACGATTCGTATGATATCTTACGAAAAGTTATTCCTCATTTTTTGTGCGTTTTCCTATGAATGTCCAGCAACGTGTGACGCATGTGTCAATTTCTGCTCCAGTCTTTTCAAAATAAACTGTCTTCACAGGAAACAACTTGGTTAGGTTTTGGCAACACAACTACCTACTTAGGTTTAGGCAACCAAACTACTTACTTAGGTTTATGCAACCAAACTACTTAGGTTTAGGCAACCAAACTACTTAGGTTTAGGCAACCAAACTACTTACTTAGGTTTAGGAAAAGATCATGGTTTGGGCTAAAATAACTCCAGAAGTGGCGAAACTTAAGTACGCAAGCTACGTTACAAAAAATACTTAGTTAGGTTTAGGCAACAAAACGACTTACTTACGTTAAAGCAACAATACTACTTTGTTAAGTTTAGGAAAATATTGTGGTTTGGGGTTAAAATAACTCTTAAGTAAAGACGTTAAGTGACAAGTAAATCAACGTTTACTTCTGGTTTCACTCGGGGTACAAACAGCGGCCTCTTTGGCCAAAGTTCTGTGTTTTTTGACGCACCCATTCACCTCTACCCGATCCCTACGTGGCGTTTGTCGCTCTTTATACTTCCTGGTTCACAATTACGTTGATTACATACGAAAGGATCCCATGGGATGTATACGAATTGTAGTGCATTACTTTTCGTAGGTATAGCTACCAATGGTGTGTAACAGCCTGAACTGGAAAAAGGGAGCAAACTAGCTACCTAAATATTTTACACACTATCTTTTACTAAAAAAAAAAACAGAGCATAAAATGACGATATTCTTTCGCTTCAGGGCTTAAGAAATTTGGATATTTTGCCATCTGGGAACCGAATCCAAAATGGGTCAGGCTTTCAGAGCCCGACCCTAGATCAATTATTAAATATTTTAAATAATATCTGCATAAATATCACGAGGATCAATTCTTATATCCCTAGTCACTCGCAGATCAAAACTCCAATTAACATCTTTCTGGGGCGCAAGCTACCAAAGAGGAAGGAAGGATGAAAACGAAGACAGAATAGATATCATTTATGAAACAGAATCTGATATGTCACCGGTTTGTTTCAGCCTGGCAGCTGCCCTGTTGAATACCCGTCTGAACTTAGCACCGCGCTCTCTCATCATCTGGAACATTTCTGTATGAATCCGGAGAGAATAAAGGATGAATGAGCGAGACCTAAGAGAAGAAAGTGCTTGGAAGGCTGTAAAATGAAATGTCACCAATTTGGTATTGCTAAAAGCAACAAGTCTATTTGAGTAATGAATGAATGCGTTCCACTGGATTCCTCTCCTTTTCTGTTTTATTTTTTACCTACCATTTTTTTTTTGTGAGAGTGTGTGCGGGGGGAGGGCGAGCTATCACATTTGTCTCCATTGCAAACCCTAAAGCTAGGATAAATGAGTTTAAATGATAGAGCATTTGCATCACTGAGCAGGATTTTGGATGAATGAGCCACGGCTCGTGATGAAATTCTACTCCGGGCTCGCCGTGTAATTTCAATCACATGTGAGAGCTCATGCGATTCAATTATTCTATTGGATCAAATCCAGTACGGGCTATCATATTTACATTTGCATGCAGATAAGGGGGAAAAAAAAGTATGGATATCTGAATGGTTGTTGAAGAAGTCAAAGCAATTTCTTTATGCGTTCATGATTATATCTTATTTTCACTGGTTGTAATATTTATGAGATCATAGATAATTTACAGTAGCATATGCACACTGAAAAATGGTCCAAAGTTAATGCATGTTGGCTGTTTGTGTGCTTCTGCTGTCCATAGTTTGTCTTGTAATTGTCCAACTGGGGACACGTGTTCCGCAAACGCGTTTTAAATTTTCATATCACAGGAAGCAAGATAGACAGGACACTTTTTAGCATATGAAAGTGTATTGTCTGTTTGTACAATATGCACTGATGAAGACATCTACTTCCTACCAAACATCCCCATTATACCACATACATTATTTAAACATTCACTACAATGACATCTAGCGCCACGCATCATATTGAAGGGCGGAAGGGCACCCTAGAAGGCAGTTTATCACGTTTTCTCCACTGGACGGCCACCCTACAGGGCAGTTTAACATGTTTTCTCCACTGGAAGGGCACAGTAGAGGGCAGCTTATCACGTTTTCTCCATTGGACGGCAACCCTAGAGGGCAGTTTCTCATGTTTTCTCCACTGGAAAGGCACCCTACAGGGCACTGCATCCAGTTTTCTCCATTGGACGGCTACCCTAAAGGGCAGTTTATCAGTTTTCTCCACTGGATGAGCATCTTAAAGGGCAGTTTATCACGTTTTCTCCACTGGAAGGGCACCCTAGAGGGCAGTTTATCATGTTTTCTCTCCTGGGAGGACACCCTAAAGGGCACTTTATCATGTTTTCTCCACTGGATGGGCACTAAAGGGCAGTTTATCAGTTTTCTCCACTGGACGGGCACCGTTTAGGGCACTTTATCATGTTTTATCTACCATAGGGGAATCCAAGAGTGCAATTTTGCTGTGTTTCTTTTGAACATTTGGGCATATATCCATCATATAATGACATAACAAGAACGATTATCAGTGATGAACCTTAAAGGAATAATTACATTTTGATAAATTAGATAATTTGCTTTCTTGCATAGAGTTAGATAAGAAGATTGATACCCCTCTCATGTCTACACGCTGAATATGAAGCTGTTTAGCTGAGCTCAAAGTCTAAAGACGCTCTGGCTAAAGGTAACAAAAAAAAATCTGTTAAAAAAAGCAGTATATTTTGTGTTTTTTAAACCATACAAAAACCAGTTTAAAAAGCCAAGATGAGGTTTTAAGAGGAGTTACATGCATCCTCGAGGCTTGTCATCATGGTGAAGTTGCCAGGCAACCATCTGAGACTCCTTGCTGAGACTTATTTGAGAAATGGCATTTAGATTTATTCAAGAAGGTGCAGTACAACTAGTCAGCAAATGTAGCTACTTATGGTGATTTAATTGCAGATATTCATTCATTTCAGTGAACACCTCGCCAGTACTGCAGGACCTCGATTCATTATCTAATGTGCCACTGCACCAGTGTCATCAAGTTAACTTCTGCTGTATATAGAGCAACTCTTCTGTCTGTGGTTATTTGCTTCAAAGTGTTAACTGACCTGTTTACGTTGGCTTTACCTGTCTTCACTTTTGGAAGAAATCCCAAGGCGATTCCGAGGTCACATAAACCATGCCCCATTTGAAAGATACTGCCGGCAGCACAGGCCGAGACAAAAGCATTGAACTTCTGAACACTCTGAACTTTTAATAGTGTGTTTTCGGGGTCACCGCACACTGAAGGTAGAGGCGATGTGTCACAGTTGGCTCGCGAGTTGGGCTGCGTCCCAGAGGATTCAATATTCCATTAGGACTATTATTTCTAAAGTAGATTAATCCCTGTCATTTAACGCTTGGCTGATGTCCATTTGAAGTCATTATGAAGAAGCACTGACATTGTTTCATAAATTATTCACAACATTATCTGGGACTCTCTCCAGTCACCAAGCGGGGCTTTAAGGCTGGATCACTTGTCACTGGAGAGAACCTTGTTCACCGCGATGGATTAAAAGGCGCGGTGTCGTTTTCAACATGCATGCAGGTCGATTTGGGGACTTTGTTGGGCTATCATGCTATGTGTTGATTATGGGACAGTTCACGAGTCAGTTCTGTACATTAATACACTTTCTCTACCCAGGAACTTGATTCAATTCAAAAGAAAAGACCAGAACTAACCTAAAAACAATGCTCATTATCTACATCCCTGTATTTGTTAGCTAATAATCAATATGTTCCTTTGCTGGATACATTTGTGGCATTAACTTGAATAAACCACATTTGATCTATTCTTATCTGTGTCTATTCCCCGCCGCAGCAATAACCCAGTTTCCCCGTAGGGATAATTAAAGTTTCATTTAATCTAATTCAGGAGGTGGCTTTCCTTTAAAATTCAAAACACAAAAAAAAAAAAAAAGTTCTAATGTGTGGTCTATGAGGAAATCGTGAGGAACAAATGGTGCAGTGTACAGTAAGGTGGGGTAATGCAGTTACATTTACATTCTGTGTGAATTGGCACCCTGCTGACACACAGTTGGACTGCTGTTAAAGGATTACGCTGTATAAACTATACATCATATGTTGTTTATCTTAGTGTCAGGCGTCCGTCGTCACTTCTTTAAAAAAGCACAATCACTTCTTAGGAAGGAAGCTTTCTATTGTGTTGTGATTCAAAGACCAAAACCAACAAATAATTGAACCTACTGTACAAGTGTTGCTTGTTCCTCTTTCCATAGAGCTCCATTGTTGTCCAAAAACTATTAAAAATGCATCAATGAGCCTCGCTGTTGGACTGGATGACAAGCTCTTTCATAACGACAAACGTGGGCGCTGTAGTTTGTTTAGTGAGTCCACCCCCAAATTCACTGTACTGGTGCTATAAATTCACACTATGTATTAATACGCAGCTGAAAATAGTCCCCACAAATGCATAATTTACTTCAGTTTGAGCAACATTTGCCAAAAACTACAATGCCCAGCTGTTTCAGGAAGTAACTGAGCCTTTTATTTGAAAATGAAACTATATAAATGCGAGCCATTTTAAAGAGAACTTGTTATGCTTTTGCGTTTTCTCCCTTTCCTTTAGTGTGTTAAATAGTTTTTTGTGCATGTAAAAAGGTCTGCAAAGTCTGAAATACCTCGCTTGAAGTCCCGCCTTTTCTTCTGTAACGTGGTGATGTCACCAAGTAACACATTTGCATAATAGCGGCTACTTTAGCACGCCCTCAAACAAAGCTAGTTAGAGCGGAGTTTGAGCGGAGTCCGAAGAGTTTGGTTGACCAATCATAACAGAGTGGGCCAGCTGACCAATCAGAGCAGACTGGACTTTTGGGGGAGAGGGTGGATCTTTAAAAGATTTACATTTTGTGTGCCACACACGCGGTAGGGAAGCCAAAACTATAGAGAGATGACATTTTCCACAGCTACTTCCTGCTTCATTTTAAACCCAAAATACTGTGCTGCACACTTCCAGGTAATTTGGTTCTTTATCTTACGAGGGAAGCTCAGAGAAGAGCAGCGTCTCTTTCATGTTGAGGAGGTGATTGCGGCGTCTGATCAGGACTCCTCCCTGTGGAGATGTTTCGGGCAGGTCTGACAGGAGAGGGCACAATGTGGCAGACCCAGAACCTGCTGGAGGGATTACTTATATCTCAGCTGTCCTTGAAACACCTCAGGATCCCCCAGGAAGAGCTGGAGGACGTGGATGGAGTGTGCTGCCCCCGCAACTCAGACCCGGACGAGCAGCCAAACTGATGGATTCCTGCCAAGTACACTGGGGCCTTTTTTCTTGTGTTGGCTCGGATGTGTTGTTGTCAAGTACAGAAAGAATTGAGGAAACCATTTCCGCTGTGTAATGCAACCAACACTGAAACCAGTTCCTCTCAGTCAATAAGGGCTTACACGCTTTTAAGTTTCACATTTATCAGCTGTCACGATCAGTTCAGTTGGGTTTACGTAATGTTTTTCCCTGACGTCTATCTTTATTTTGTCGTTTGAGAGATGTTTGAAGATGCGCCACAGCTTGCCCCGGCACCTTGGGAAACAGCTAGCGACCTGAACACATACTTGAAATAATTACCTATACTGATAAAGCCGGCTCATTCAACAGAGCTATGCTTTGAAGCCTCAGCAGAGATCTAAAAATAATGAATACGCTGGTATATTTATCTTTTGTGATAATCACGGGATGCGGAGTTGCTACATCTCTTGAATGGGCCATTGTCTTGAGCACATGTAAAACATCTAATACTTATTCATTCATGCATTACAGTTTTTCTAACCCCGTTTAATCCTTTCCAGGGTCATGTCAATAATTATTAGAACTTCCTGGTTTGGCTCGTGTTGATGCTGCATGTGGTTACCATTCCTTCCCACATCCTTTTATCTCAAGGCTGCTTTTAATATGTCAGTAAAGGGATTTATGAGTGTTACTTTTTAAGTTAATGCCCTGTTAATTCTTAACATCTTTGAGAAAATACTACAATTTGAGATATTAAAGCTGCATGAATTGATTTTTTGGCTACTTGGGAGCAGTAGAACAAGCTGTAAGCATTAACAAAAAACATGGAGCATCATTAGTGTGTATTTGGATTAGTATTTCTGGCCATCTGATGGATATTAGTCCATTATTCACCTTTCTTTTAGCTCTTTTTTGAGAGCTCCTGAGGGAAATATCTGGTAAACTGGGCAATGTATCGTCATACAACTGTTACGAAAAGTCATGCCTTGTTTTTCTTGTGTTTTCCTACGAATGTCCAGCAACACGTGTCAATTTACGCCCGATACATGCATACAGTCTTTTCAAAATAAACTTCCATCTTCACAGGAAACATCGTAACTACTTAGTTACTTACTTAAGTACGTAAGTTACGTGAAAAGAACTACTTAGGTTTAGGAAAAGATCGTGGTTTGGGTTACAATAATGTAAAGTACGGATGTTACGTGACAAATGAATCAACGTTGACTTCTGGCTTCACACGGGATACAAACTCTAGTCTCCTGGGCCAAAATCCAACGTTTTTTGTCCCACCTATCCACCCGACCTTTTCCCTATGCTGCGTTTGTCGCTCTTTAACTTCCTGGGTCACGTTTTCGTGGATTACAGACAAATTTATTTTGTACTATAGACACATATTACAGTGCATTACTTTTCGTAGGTATAGCTACGAACGGTGTATGCAAACAGCCTGAACTGGGTTAAAAAACAGCCAAGTTGAAGGCCGTAAAACCAAAACCATTAGCTTAAAGATGCTAAAATGCTTCGTAGAGCTCAGGAGAACTGCAGCCAGGTGATAATTCTTTGTGGGTTTATCACTACAGCAACCTCTTTCACATCACACACACACATATTTGATCTGTTGTTGATATACAAATATGGATTAGTGCATCTTTAAGTTCCTTAAAATAATAAATCCGACCCTTTTCTATTCAACCTGTCGCCACTTTTCCTGGAAAATAGAAGTGGCCTCGGAAAGACTTCTGTGTGTGTTTTCATGCTCACGTCAAAATTGACATGCACACACCTCACCTATCTCACATCTCACTGGCCTCTTCATTTCATCCATCACCTGGCGTGCACTTTCCCCTCCCCCGTCTGTCCTCAAGGATGGCGTCTGTTCCTTGTTTCATTTTGACAGATACATGTACTGTAGATCTCTGCGAGCTTTGTTTGCGCTGCAGCTAATGGATACTAATGAAGCATCTATAATAATGTGACAAGCTTTACGGCCAGTGGACACAAAAGATACTCAACTCAGAGACAACTCCCCTACCCGAGGCACCGAAGAAAACACAGCACTCAGGCGGCACACGGCAGGTTGTCACCTCACATTACCTTGTGCAATATTATCCAATAAAATAACTTCCCCCTGCTCCTCCACTTCCTCTCAAAGGAGGATGATATTAAGATGTTTTAAAGCAACGGTGTACATATATATATATATATATATATATATATATATATTTATACAGCAGCCCAAGTTGAAATTCTTTTTTAAAATATTGCCCGAGAAGGGAAAGGAACTGCTCCCTCTCAGATCAGGTGTGATGCAGAAAAAAATAAATATCCGCTTATTCGCTTTCTCGTTTACTATATATATATCAACATAAGAAGAATGGCTCCAAAAGAAGAAAATGAAGACTTGTTGGGAGTCACGCCACACTGCACAGGCCGAACGAGACCTGAGCCACGTGGAAGCAATCAGAGAAGCCACCGTAAAGTTTATAGCGTCGCCACAACTCAGGAATGCCGCGTTACGTCTCCTCGACCCCAATCGCAAACATAAAGCGCTGTACAATACTATACGTCTTATATAGCCTTTCAACTTTTACAGCTCATAATGCAATGTAATTTAGCTCCAACCTCGGGCTCGTCGCGTCCATTTTTCATGAAGACCGTCTCGATTTCTTTATGAATTCTCTCTGTTGCACATGGACATTCTTCAAATGCCAAGGTGCCAACCAATGCAGCAGAGCTTAACTAACTTGTGGGATTAATCATAGTGCGGCTAAGAAAGGTGGAAAAAAGCTCATTAACTATTTTTAGTTGCTACATTCACTTCCCTTCATCAGGTCATCTCTCTACCACCCGGTCTCTCATACATATGGGAGTGATAGAAATCTGGAAACAGCCATTGGAGTGTGTTTTCAAGTCTGTCTTGCCTGGTTTGCAGGCCGATGTCCAAGCCGCCATATTGGGTATTTTTTGTCTTACTGTTTGAATTAACGCTGATCCAGAATCTGCTGCCAGAGATGGAGCAACTTCAGTTGTTTTTTGGGGTATGAAATTGCGTTTCCTGTTTTTTTGTTCGAATGTAGAGATCTTTTGAGTGAGACATCTGAGTAGAGAACAGCTGCTTTTCATTTGCATCTGTGCTGCTTTTTTTCCCCCCACCACAGATGGGAAAACATTGCAGTGAAGCAGTATAGATGATACAGTTACTTTGCATATATGGTTTGCTTTTATAATCTCTTGCGATCATGTTCAATACATTTCAATGTCAATCCATCTGACAGTGTATCTTCAAGTATGTGAGTTCCCGAGCATTGGTGTATCTAATTCCTCTAACATGTTGCTATAACAGCCTCTACTCTGCTGAGAAAGCAAGATTTTGGATCCCTGGCTGCAGGGATTTGCTTCCATTCAGCCATAATAGCATTGGTAAAGTCGGGCGCTGAGGTGGGGTGATAAGACCTGGCTCGCACTCCAATACATCCCAAAGGTGATGGATGTGGTTGAGGTTGAACTTCTTCAACAGCAATCTGGGAGAACATCTTCTTTATGGACCTCAATTTGTACACAAGGGCATTGTTCTGGGGAACTAAGACCTGATGCAGGACCCAAGTTGGACCAGGTCTGAGTTATTTTGGCATTACTCATGGGGCTTGTGTGTCACTACTCGGAGCTGGAAACGAAGCAACAATTCTTGTGCTGGTGTTTCTTGAGGAGGTTTGAAACTCTGTAGAGAGTGTTGCGACTGAGGAGAAACTATTTTGATGCGCTGCAGCTTAGCGTGGCCTGTTGCTTCATGGCTGAGCTGCTGTTGCTTCTACTGTAAATGTTTCCCCGTCAAAACAGCAGCACTTGATGTCATAGAAAGACAGTATCCATGCAGGGTGACTGAACCCTTCAGCACGCAGCCCAGTCGCCCGGAAAAAAAAGTGGCATTGTTCGTTTCTGCAAACCATGAATATGTTGAATGTCCATGTTTTTGCATTCGGTCAGATGACATCGGACGACAAGCAACGCGCAGAGCAAGTGACTTATTATTATACCACATAACTTTCATGAACAGTCGCTTGATATACTGAGTATATGAGGCGGGAAAGTCCACTAAGGAAGGGTGGGAGGGTTGGTGTATGTGTCAAACAAACACAGGAGTTTCAACCAGGAGTCTGAAAAGTAAACCTTAACTTTACAATTGTTATGTAACGTTGTTCGCTTGTAATATTACGTAAGAAAGTCCCCTAAGGGCGGTTGTTATTCATGAACGCTAGTTACGTTGTTATGTTACGTTGTTAAGATATCTTATGTTACCTCATTATGTTACATTGTTGCGTTACGTTCTGTCACATTATGTTCTGTTACGTTATGTTCTGTTACGCTGTTACGTTGTTAGGTTACTTTGTTACGTTACGTTGTTACGTTACGTTGTTACGCTACATTGTTACATTACAGTTACGTTGCATTGTTATGTTACATTGTTATGTTAACTTATGTTACGTTTTTATGTCATGTGATGTTGTTATGCTACGTTGTTATGTTACATTCGTACATTATGTTGTGTTAATTGTTATGTTAACTTATGCTACGTTGTTATGTTACATTCTTACATTATGTTGTGTTAAGATAAGATAAGATAAGATAAGATGTTACATTCTTACGTTTTGTTGTTATGTTACATTATTATGTCACATTCTTACGTTTTATTGTTATGTTACGTTGTTACATTGTTAATGTTACATTGTTAATGTTACATTGTTAATGCTATTTGTTGTTTTTAACACATCCTAATCTTTTTTCTAACCATAACTAAGTAGTTTTGTTGCCTAAACCTATCCAATCGTTTCACAATGTTAACTGCGTGGCATTGTTCGTTTCTAAAAGTGAGATACAAGGCTGATATGAAACATATTTGCAGAAATGTACAATGCCATCATTTTTTGTTTCTGGCGTCTATGTTGCATCACGACTCATTCCGCTGTGAAGTTTTGTTGTTATTACAGATTGCATGGCCGTATGCTCGATAGGTGTGGCTGAGGCAGCTAAACCCAATTAGATTGAATCCCGGTCATGTCTGATGATTTGAATGACACTATAAAACAACGAGCATTCTCCACAGACTAAAAAAACAACATAGCAATGTCTAGGCATTCCACACAAACAGCAACGCTGATCAGCTGATCTCATTATTGTATCTCCAGTGCAGTCATTCCTCAAACCCCCCCCCTTTTTTTCCCCCCCTTCTTTTATTTTCAAGGACAAGTCTCCTCTCCTTTCATTCCCCCACATTAGCAGCATAGAAGCTCGCCAGTGTCATCCAGACATTGTTTATGTATAGTTTTAGCACCATGTTGGGCTCATTATTGATTTCTTGAAGTGGCACGCCTCCATCTTGGCTACCGAACGGCGCCGCCGAAGCCTTTTGTGTCCGACTCAAACAAGCATTTCAGTGCTTTGGCTTATTCAGATTATATATTTATATTCAGGAGTGGAGCTTGAAGTCAGCCTCCTTCCCTATTAGGGAGGGTAACCTTCTTCTCGCTGCCGAGCCTCTTCCCAATTACAGTGACTATTGCTGATGAAATGGCTGTGCAACATGGTGACTTGCCATTTGGCCAATTATTCTTAATGAAGCACCACAGAGAGAGAAGGATAACTGTGCTGTGCCATGCTGTGTTTTTAATATCTGCACAGGGACAATAGTGTAAGTGTTTCAGATTTGACTAATCCGTCGTTTTGAGCATGTTTCTATCATTTGTCACCGCCTGTGGAGCTCACTGATCATGGACAATGGACTCAAAAATTTGAGATATTAAAGAATTTCATGTCGTGTTCTCAAATGATAAAATATTGAGCCCTAATCTCGGCTCTTCATCAATATTTTTCCCTCTGATTAATCATTTAATGTTCCATTTAAATTCCGGAGCGCTCTTGAGATGTAATAGGTTTTTTGTTTCCCGGCCCTTACTCATCCAGATTCGTCGAGCATGGATGCTTTCCCCCCCCTGTCAATGCTGCTCGCTTCACATTCATACAGCTCGACAAGTTCACAGCTGGGAGCTGCTCAGCACGGCTACAGCCTTCCACTTCTGGCCACTGAGCAGCTCCACTGGAGCATTTAGCAGTTAAGTGTCTTTCTCGAAGGTACATCATCGGTCAGTCTGCAGGGAACGGAGAGAGCTACTTATTCACTTACAGTAGGCCCGGAGCGCACTGTACGTCATAAACCCAAACCGCTTTAATGCTCTCATTAAACATATACTTGCATTTACTTCGCCCACTAAATCTTGTCTGATATTAACAAATTCAAAAGTTGTTTTTTTTCACGTGACTATTAACTGCTTCATTAGGGACGTTTATTAGTACCTGCGGCACTAAAAGCTTTGTTTATTTGGATTCTGCAATGACAAATAGCTCCATTAAATTCCATTAATCCAGAGATACAGTACGACCTAATCTTTTCTTGCTCGCTTTGCCCACTCTCTACCTCCAATGCAGCACACAAAGGCTTTGATTGAAGTTCCAGTAAATCAGCGTCCTTTGTATGCAGGACGTGTTTGACAGCTTTTTGACTCCCCGTACAAAATGGCCATTATGTTTTAGTGTTGACAGATATACAGCTAAACCCATAAAGTAGAGGAAAATCAATACAGAGCACTGCAAAGAAAGACAGACAAATAAATAAATAAGGGACCCGGGGTTTACAGCAGGTTACATCAGATAATCGGTACTTTAGTTACAGACAGTTCAGACAATAACCGAATCGTAGGTGAAACTCATCCTCGTATCACTAAAGGATCAAAAGAGCTCTTTAATATTCTCAAGCTGAATATTCACCGTTGGACCCAGGTCAGAAATACAGCATTGCGTAACAATGGTGCCATATTGAAAGTCTCCACGTAAGCTACTGCAACATCACTATAACATTTCCACTCCAGCCCTGTAAATCATGTCTAGTTTTTTCTCCGCAAGTTTTCAAGAACAACATCACAGTTCGGAGGCAGCTTTTAGTTGCTGGGAGATAACAGTCTGCCTGTTTTATGATGACAGTTTTCACCTCCTCTTTTTGTTTTCTGCCTGCAGCCCATCACACCGGAGCTCTGAAAGGCTTTTTACCACTTTGTGCCATATCAACATACCTGAACATCTCAAGGTCTGGGACTGGATTTTTCGACATGTAATCAAGGATATCATACTGATAATTGATTTTATTTGGGGCCGTCAAAGTTAACGTGATAATAACGAGTGCAAATTTGCAAGAGTTAGAAGCTAGAAGCAAGAGAAAGAAGACACGGGCATCATATGAAACTAGGAAACCTAAGGAAACCATTGGTACCAACCATGTCATATGTCATATTTGCCCACTTCCCATTGATAAGAGCATTAAAAACTTGACAACTCTCCCTTTAAGGTACATTTTAAACAGATACAAATAGTGTGATTAATTTGAGATTAATCACAATTAACAATGGACAATCATGCGATTAATTGCGACCAAATATTTGAATCGACTGACAGCCCTAGTATTTACAAATTACCAATTTTCAATAAAAACATATTTATTGTTCTTATTTCCTACTTTGTTGTGCTGTAGCCTACAGACAAAGATGACACCGGTAAAAGTCCAGTTGTGAACGACAAAGATTCGTGGCTGTGATTTCGTTGTTAAAAAAACATTCAGAGCGGAGCGGTTTCTGCGACGCGCTGTGATGCATCTGACGGAATCATAAGCGTTATGTAGGCATGATTAGCTACAGCGGCTGAATCATTTGCGCCCGGTGTCAAACCATCTCCAGGCTCGAAACCGAACCCACCACTGGTTA